>VZRO01000504.1:2680631-2772332 GCA_013397915.1 Daphoenositta chrysoptera
AGGATCATCCAGGCTGGAAAAGACCCTTAAGATCATCCAGTCCAACCGTCCACTCAGCACTGCCACTGTAACCACTAACTCACAGCACCCAGCGCCAGATCCAAACACCTCTTGAACATCTCCGGGGATGGTGACTCCACAACCTCCCTGGGCAACTTACTCCAGTGCGTGATCACCCTAACACTGAATGCTTTTTCTAATACCTAATCTGAATCTCCCTTGTCTCAGCTTGAGTGGATTTCCTCTGGCCGTCTCACTGCAGGCACAGCAGAAGAGACCAGATCCCACCTGGCTACAAGCTCCTGCCAGGGAGCTGGAGGGAGCCATGAGGTCCGCTCTGAGCCTCCTCTTCCCCAGGCAGAACAGCCCCAGCTCCCCGAGCCGCTCCTCATAAGACATGTTTTCTACACATTTCACAAGCTTTCTGCCCTTCTCTGATCACACTCCAGCAGCTCACACAGTACTTGAGGTGCAGCCTCACCAGTGCTTGCTCGCTGTCCCTCTCCACAGTCCTTCTGCTCGAGATCACAGCCTTTGCTCGGCTGCTTGAATGAGCACTCGCTCCTGCTGCCTTGCTAGCAGTCAGTCTTGCTGACTGTGGGAGCAAGGGTGCAGTCACAGAAATGGCTCAGCTAACAAACACAAAAGTAGTCAGGAAAGATCATCTAACAGCAGTGACCTGTTCCGCAAGTACAGCCAGCTCAGCAAGTGGATCTTTGTCCATAGATTCACGTTCCAAAGATTTGCTGGAATTACTTTAATATAGCTATTTAAATATTTAATGTAGACAAATCCATTGGTTATTTTTTTTAACAGAAGAGCATTTCTGTCCCTAGTTTTAGATACTATAACAAAATGGCACACGCAGCTCCACTGGAGTTCTAGACATTAGTGTATTAAAAATAAGATTTTTCTGCTTAGAGTTACCAACCAAAATAAATATTCCTGGAAACTGGATTTTGAACTTTTCCTGTGAAGCTGGAAGTAATTTTTTAAGTTATACTACAAAAACTACTGGAATATCTATGTCAGAGGTTTCTAGAGGATAAACACTACAGAGTAATTCTCTCTATCCCAAATATCAAGCTTACTTGTTATGCTGTGGTAGCGTACACAGAGCTGCATTGGCTGAATGCAGCTAAGGGAAGACTTTCTACACATCTTTCCAAGTGAATATTAAATTATTTGTATCTTAAACAAAAGCAAGTGTTTATTGAAATACAGTACTTGAATAGGACACATTTATGAGGGAAAAAAATAGTGGCTAGGTCTCCCTGGAAAGTGGGAGAAAAGGGGAAGAAGATAAAAGCATTACTTGCATTAGTTGGGATGAGAAGCTAGTGCTGGGCAGTTCTGAGAAGGCCGTAAGTGTCCAACAGTGAGAGTGTGGAGAACTCTGCAGCTATTTCAGATCTTTGTTTCTCCTCCCTGTGCACAGCAGCATAAATCTGGTCTTGATCTAGATTACCCTATGGCCAAGATCAGGGAAGTTTCTGCTTTAGGAGGTAAGAGAAAAGCAGATGTCTCAGCTAGTATGAAATCTGAGGCTACAGCTCAGCAACAAATGCAAAAAAAGAGGGGAAGAGGTTGTGTGCTGGTTGGGGTGAACAACTGTGTGCTATGCCCCAGACCGATATCCCACAAACTAGTTCACTCTGTTAACAATTGTTAACTTCACAAACTTCTGAACTCGTCCTCCACCCAACCATGCTTTGAGCTATCCGACTGCATAATAACTGATCTGGTCCCACCCCAAAGGGTTTACAACATAAGACCTTCCTCCTGAAAGCACACAGATGCCTTATTTTGCTAATGCAAATAATCCTTTTAACTTCAAAGGGATTAACAAGGAAGGAGTAGCAAAACTAAGCATGTAGGTAAGTGTTTGCAGGATCACAGCCTAAATATAAGATGAGACAAGAGAAAAAAAGACTGGCAAGCACAAATTGACATAATGGCAACGTGATAAGCATTACGTCAAAAGCCTAAAGGATGAAAGGAATGTGTAAAATAGGGCACATTTAAGCATATTTTCTGCCTTTTCAAAAGCATTTGTTAAAAAAGAGGTTTTTATTCCTCCTCCCAAGGCCTTTTACATCCATCTATAAAAGTGAAAATCTTAGGTTATTGAAACAGGACACATTTGTATGAGCTGCCACTTGATTATCTACTCTTCTACCCTCTATTTCTTACCCTAGTTTTAAAATCACTGATATCAAAATCCTCTTAGCCAACTTCCTGTGAATATTTCTTTACATTTGGCATGGACATATTTATTATGCTATTTGGGTTGAAAGGAGCATTAACACTTAAAACTGAAACAATGGCTTAGGACAATAACGTCATGTCTATTTTTTTCCTGATTGTGCATTGCCTTCTCTCTTAAAGAATAAACATGGGTCTCAGACCAGCTGTAATTCAAAAACCCTGGAACCCCCACATGGGTGAGGTGAGGTTTCTGACAGAGAAGTCTAGTGCCAGTGTCACATTTAGGTTATTATTGCCCGATGCTAATTGCTTCATCCCTTCTAGAGATTACCAAGTCTATAAAGCACATGCAATCTATCCAGTCTAACTTCTTATTCAAAACTCACCTTCTTCACTGACTTAAGCTAGAACAGGGGATGGTGAAGTGAAACCACAAACCTCTGCTGCAATGGAAGCCATAATACTGAGCAGAGTGTTAAGACAGACAGGTAGGAAAGGTTAAATCTTCTAAAAGTTGTGTGTTAGAGCCCTAGAACTTGTGTAGTATGTATTTCTTGTACGGCTGGCTGGCTTCCAGAGGACCCTAAGCTACAGCCTATAAATGCTCCCAATGCCATGGACACACTTGTGCTGCCCCTTTTTTTTAATAGTTTCCTTTTTAAAAACAAGCATAACTCTTACTTTTTAATAAAGCTACAAAACATTACATGAAAAATTTCCTGCAAATGAGCTAAAATATGAAAATGAAGTACTTATGATAATTATAATTGCAATCACTGTTTAAAAATTTTATACATGTATATAAAAATGGGTAATACCCTTAGAAAATTATCCAGGAGTCTTAAATGCAAATGCTTATCACAGACAAGCTGTTATTCTATCCTCCCCCCACAAGCCCATGTGAATAAATGGCTATTATCCTCATGTTCTGCCATATCATCAGGGAAAGAATCCTTGAGACAAGAACCCACAATCAGAGCATGTTTAAAAACGTCAGACTTCCACATCGTTCAAATTAAAAATATGAAGATGAATACATGAACTGATCTCAATTTCTGCACTGAAGGAAAGAGGCAGCTTCTCTGTAATTATGGAAGCTAAACTTTGCAACACTTCAAGTATATATAAATCAGCACTTTGAATTGCTCTGGGAAGTATGCTGTAGGAAGACAGCATGGCAACAGCACTATTGCCGTGACAGCAAACTTTATCAGCCATACAGACACACATCTGAATTTTGTGAATGGTTTTTAAATGTTATCCCATATAGAACACACCACTGTGACTGAATCTGCAGGTCAGAAAGGTCTGAATAATTTCAGTAAAGCTTCATAAAGAAGAAGAAAAAGAGAGAGAGGAAAAGAGAGAAGAAGAGAGAGATTGCAGCTTTTGTATCTACTAAAACATGAACCAGAGTAAAAAATAACTCTTTGAAACAAACCCCGTTCTGCAGAAGGAAACATATTCTAGACAACCAGCTGCTATTCTGAGCCACTCAGTCACCTGTTAATGCCTTATGATCACCTTTAATCCCCTCAGAGAAACCCTGCAAGAGCAGGTATTCATTATGTGCTTTGAATAGAAATCAAAGAAATAGTGTAAAAGCAAACCATCACCCCCAAGTATATTAAATTATATTTCTAACTTACATGAATTATACACAGAATTAATGCATTGTTCTTATAACTTCCAGGTCTTCATGGTTAAAGTGGCATTGTTTAATGCCTTCTGCATTCAGAAACATCTGAAACTGAAGGCAAATACATTGCATGTGAAGGCAGTTTATCTTTTAAACTCCTTAAAATCTAACCGCTTTCTATGCCAAGTCTGAAATCTTGTGAGAAGCTCCCTAAATATAAGGTGTTTTTAGGAAGTAGTAGCTATTTCACAAAGAACTGTTTAAAGCCAGAGAAGATCACAGTTTCAAGCATGTTGTGTGATCTTGTGCTAGAATATTAAAAGAAGAGCCAATTCAGGTGTTCCAGTTGGCATTTCTTTTGCAAAGGTCTGATTCTTTCTTGAATTTTCTTTACAAATTTTTCACATTGGCAGAAGCAAAAATGACTACATTAGTATACATTTTTCATTCCTTTTGTGTTGAGTACAATGATCTCTTTCTTATTCACTATTGCCTTAGCTCCTTAAGACTTTTTTAAAAAGTTCTGTCTTTAGTACAATCTGTAAAACATTAATATTCATGCCTAAAATTAGTCATGCTGGAACTACCAGTAGTACATCTTCACTCTGAATATGTGCTAAATTATTAGGAAATTTATTTGCTTAGTTTCTACTATCAATATAGAACATTCACAGTTTCAACAAGCTAAGATTACAAAAAAGCTAATGAGCAGTGGGACAGGTCATCTAATAACCTGCACCTCATGGGCTACTAACATCTAAGTGGTAAATACTAATCCTTATTTTCAAAATTAGTTCCAGACTAAATTACAAAATAATAGCCATAGAAAATTAAGCACACTTAAAAGTCCATCATATCCTGGAACTGGTCTGTAACAAACCCTAAACATAAACAGTCATACCTTATTCATCTGGGGGCAATTTTTCAACAAATGGCCTTACTTATTCTTTCCCCATATGATTAAGTCTTTTTATTCCAACTGTATTAAAAGTCTACTTGCAGAAAAATCCTCAGCAGTGGATGAAAACACTGAAAGTGCACTTAAACTTCTGCAGCTGTGTAACCTTCCTCTTTACAGGTTCTTATCATAAAGCCCCAGCCTTGCAGAAGCGAGGTTATTTGGTTAGTGTGCATCGTTTTTCTACTGCCAGCTCCCATCTGGGAGTAACAAGCACAGTATCATCTGAAAACCAGTGTAAGTCTCCTAAAGAAGCTGAAACAAGACACCGAGATTTTGGGGGGAACATGGGGATTAATAAACTATTGCCTTGTGAATGTAATGATGTCCTCTCTAATGAGAAATACTGTTCCCAAAGGTAAAGGAGAAGGTGCTGCTAGAGCTGCTCCTTGTAAACATGAAAGAACCAACACAATGCTCTGGTGAGTGATCTTTGTACGTAGAGCAACTTGGTCTCTCAGCTGCAAAAACAAGGATGCTGGGTTTTTGTGCTACACCTGCAGCATTTATTAAAATTATAACAGTCATATCTAGGTTGAAACATGAATTGTCTTATGTGCCCTCAGGCTTATTTTTGTAATTAGAGTAGTGGTGACCTTGTCTTCTACATAATTGTGCCTTTGCAAAGGTGAGCTATATGTATGGCCCCTTTCTTGTCTTGTGACTGGGCCTGCCATGGGCACACAGGACAGGTGATCTGTACAAATGCAGGTTGGATTTATTGTGTAAATGCTGCTTTCTGCCCAGATCTGGAAAGCACCGGGAAGGAGGATGGTGGAGAACATGCTGCTGCTGAAGTCTTGCTCAGACTCTTTGGGCCTGGACTGCAAAGCAGGTAACTTGTTCTGAAGGCAGCACCTTGCTTCCAGACTTCATTTTCTTGGGCCCCATCATTATCATCACTGAACATTTCCATGTTGTAGGAGATTCCTCCAGAAAAGAGAATGGCTGTGACATATCTGTGCTTCTTGAATGCTATTCAGATTACATGGCCAAAAGAAAGCAATACCTCTCTGTTGTGTATAGTCTTGTACAGCAGCAGGTGTAGTATTTTCATGTACTATATGAATGTGAAATTCCGCTACGATAGCAGCACTATACTATTACTGTAATCCTACTGTAATCGGAAGGCAGAATTAAGGGTATCACAGGTAAAGAAGTGATTTCTTCTGCAACTTAAATGTTTTATTTGAAGTACCTTTTGTCTATGCAACAGTACATGCAATATCTAACACACAGACATTCTTATGTTACATTTAACATGCAGCAAGTAGTTCCCTGAGTCAATGAGGCTTTTCAAGACTGTGCTGTAGCACGACCTAAGCAGTCCCTGACCTTCCTGATGCTGACTGCTCCACATTACCCTCTCCCTCACTATGGTATAGTTGTTTGGATAATCATGCAGTGCATCAGACTGTGAAACCAATATGGCTAAAAAACCAACCTAGCAACAACAACATAAAGAGAGTTTCTTAGCCTGTTTGGTTTCCCAACAAGGACAACAGATGGAGTAACATGGGGATACAGACAGGCAACTGGAGACAGGACACTGTCAACTGCCAGATCACCTGAAACAGTCCATGACATAGAAGTTTGACACTGCTCATAGTGAATAAAGTTCAGTATTTGAATATGTCTTTGGAGGATCAGGACTAAAGAATTGTATTTACAAATTTTTTGTAAAAGCAATTTTTAATATGCATTTTTACATGCCAGATGACTGATCCTACATTAAAGTGACATCTTGATTGATTTGGATACATTAACATGAATAATATTATCTCCACTTATTCAGCATTTTTTGCAGAAATATTCAGATATTTGACATTAGCCTAATTTTGCATAGATTCCAGTGGAAACTAATTAATAAATGGAAGCAAATTTATACTGGAGAATCCTAGAGAATTTTATTTCCTTTAAGAGAAGTCAGTGCTGCTTAGCACCTTGTGTGGGAGAGTGATGGGGTAAGGACTGAATCTTCAGTACAAATATCCTCTGAAAAGCATTCATATTCTATGAAAAGCATGCAGTATCCTACAGTGAAGCATGTTGATCTGGGAACAGTGAAGTAGAAAAAAAATTTCAAATCCTCCAAGACGTAGCTGAAACCCCGTGGACCCTGTAGAGGATTTTAAAACACATCAGACTATATGTACTCATCTTTTTAACAGTGTATCTATTTGGACACTCAAAAAAACCCCCTAAAATAAACAGAACAAGACTGTCCATTGACAGATATTAATACAAAAGAAATCTCTAATATCCCTCCTCCACATCCTTTAACTCTAAAGTTCTCCCATAGGTGTAGTTTTTATAAGCTTCTTGATCTACTTTTGTCAAATAAACTGCGTTAACAAAGACCTGATTTTTGCATTGGTTTAAGTTAACCTTTCTCATCTGGGCAGAAATGACTTAGGGAACACTTACATAAATTACTTTCTTGGAAGATTATGGTAGCAGGAAAGTATTAACAGTCCAGCAGAGGGACATTGCTAGGAAGCTGACGGTAATAATGTCTTCTAATCCCAGGATGGGTCTAGGAGAGGTTTGCTGCTTTGTGATTTATGAATACAATTGCACAATAACCAGTATGGACTCTGCAGGTGGTCTGTTGTGGCTTTATTTGTAACCACAGCATCTACTGTCTCTGTTTGAATTGAAACAGTATGAATTACATTGAGAGTAAATGTCACTCTGGTTTAATGCCATGGTGATTAATACTTTTGAGTTAAAATGTTCTCAGTAGCTAATACTAAGGAATAGCTAAGAGACATGTCCATAATCTGCTTTGTCATATCTTAAAAACAAATCACATTCCTGTGCTAATTCCACAATAGTTAATACTGAGATTGGTGTCACTGCTTTGAAAAACTTCTGCTGACTTGATCCAAAAATTGTGCTATTTCTTACGGTCAGTATGCAAAATCCTAATTTATTTCAGCATGAAGTTGTAGTTTGTCCTATGCACACTTGCATTCACAAAATCATCCAGTTCTGCTCATGACAATCATCTGGATGCTCCCTGGAGGAACACTACTTCTCTAGGTTTATCTCAGTTCCAACATTGTGGTCCCCCAGGGGGAAGGAAAAAGAGCAGAGTGTATAAAAGATGAGAATGCCAAGGGGAAAAACAGTAATGGTAAAGGGAGAGAAGAACATAAGAGCTGACAGAGGCCAGAGAAAGAGAAGCAGAAACAGAAGAAAGAAGAAGAAAAACTCAGCCTTCTGAACAAAGCCTCTTCTCAGACTTTCTAAAGGGATAAAGATTTAAAGTGAAGATGAAGAGTCACAGGAAGACTGAAAGACAAACCACTTAAAGAAAAGGAAAGCTATCATCTTCTTTTGGCTTAAAGCCCCCCATCAGGCATTAAATGTGCAAGCTTGTGTGTCTTCACCAGCACGCTGGTATGAAATTGCAAACCTCAGACCCATTTCTTTCCCATTGTTCCTCTTTTATCCTTGTGTTCTAAAATACATATAGCTGGTGGCTCTGCCTGTCCTCAGCAGTCTTCCTCTCTGCTGCACATATGCACAGACTTGCACAGGCTGTGTAGGTACACCCACAAACCAACACTTACTTTCAATTACAAGTAACTTGCAAGTTACCAACTCTAAATGACAAAGGAGGGAGGAACAGAGTTAATATTTCATTGAAGGGAAAAGAAGCATATAGAAAAAATTTAGAAAGAAGGTTGCAGATGAAGCTTTGGTCAGGGAAATTGCAAAGCAGCCATATGTTCTAGGTACGATAACGCAGATCTCCCAGGAGATGAGCCCAGATGCTATGTGGAATGCAACTCTGAATTTGTCATTGAGGCAAGTGAGAATAAGAAAGAGAGAAGAAACAGGAAAAGAAAGATTCCTAGTCTTAAATGCCACCTATATCTAATTATCCTAAACTGAGGCAAGATCAGAAAGCGCTAGCCTAAACTCTGACCTTGCTGTTGTTCAGTGAATGCAGCTTTCTGAGTTTCATCGTATTTTCTTTTGAGATGCCTGTGATGCAATACATCCCAGTCTGCAGTAATGCTGCTCTTGGTGCTTCTTCCTTCCTGCCCATTTCTCAGCGTGGTGTGTCGCACTGAGCTGCGGCACTCTATTTTTTATTTCTTCCATCAGCTTTCATCTCAATTCAAATAGATCTGCTGCTGCTGTCAGCAGCTCCATAAAGCAGGTCTGTGCTGGAATATTACAAGCACTTCTAATTATGAAGATAAGTAGGGGTTTCTTTATTACTTATTACACTGATTTTGTACCTTTGAGATTAAGGCTCCCTCCTAGCATGCATTCTGTATTTCTGGATAGGTCTTCAGTGCAAGCAAGATGTAAAAAAAATTTGCCACATAATTAAATTTAGGTCTTGCAACTAACACTACAAACTGCCCCTCCCACAAAAGAATTCCCAAACCTTCAGCTCTTTCCCATCCCCATCAAAGAAATTATTGAGGAAAACAAAAACCAGACTTTATATTTGCTTGATATTTATTTGAAATGCGCTCAACTGGTAGTGCCTTGGCGTGCAAATTGTCTTTGTTGCGTTCTTTTCTTAGTCTGGAGGAGAACTGTGGACAATATATTCATGCTGTCAGGTCAACTTCCTACAGGAATGATCTTCCTGGAAGTGTAAGCAGCCCCAGTACAGGCAAGAAGCAAAACCAACACAGTAGTAAAGTTATGCATTCTACAGTAGTTGTCCAAGAACTAAAGGTCTTTATGTTTCAAAGCCCTAATACAGGAAAACTACTGCAAGAAGTCATTAGCTAACAGTATTAAATAGTTTTCCTAAGTCAGCTGTGAAAAGTGGAAAGTGTGATTCATTCAGACACTGTCAGTGAGGTGCACTGGCCAGGCACATCTGGAGTCTGTGTCCAGCTTAGAAAGGGAGTTGGAGAAAGTAGAAAAGGGACCATCTGAGGGTCACCAAGACACTTGTGGCATTAAGGAGGAGTGGTCAGCCATTAGGAATGAGAGAGGTGGGCTTATTCACTCTGCCAAAGAAGAGCTAAGCAGTAATCTATTAGCAGCCTACAACACTTGTAGGGGAGTCACAAAGGTGATGAAGCAAAACTCCCCTCCATATTAACAGACAGTGTAACAAGGATCTCAGCTAGGGAGGTTTGGACTTGGCTAGGAGGACAGTACAGCACTGGAGCAGTTCATACCATTATTTCCCCTGGGAGACAGTGAAATCTCCATCCTCGGGGCTTTTCAAGACTTACATGGATAAAGCTACAGCTAACCTAATCTAGCACTGGCAAGAGTCCCAAGTCACACAGGAGGTTAGACCAGATGATCTCCAAAGGTCCCTTCTGACCAATATTTTTATGACTCTGTGAACTAAAAATAAAACAAAAAGTCAGGAGTGCTTCAAGACCAGTTCAGTCATGGCAAAGTAAATTAAGCAACATCATCAAATTATTGCTTGGCTGGTGTCGCTGACATTTGTGGTGAAGTAACTATATTTGAATTGCATAATTCAGATTCTTCAATGGCAGTTTCAGTAAGAGCTCTAGTAATGTAAGGTACATGGATTTTAAATCACATTACCCTTTCAACTCTAGAGATGTAAATTGCTGAGGAGTACTAGTGGATAACTTACATCAGAGATGTCCAGGCCAAGTTTCATTTATACAGGAACTGCATTCTTGATCAGTTTTATCTTGCTGGCACTTTTCCTTAAAGCTAAATTTACTTATAAATAAAAGCACCAAGCAGACTGAAAATTTTATCTCCTTCTAAAAACAAGGCTTTCCAAAGAAATTCTCCAAAAGTGAACAGAAAGGAAAAAGCAGCCAAGGAAAAAAAAAAAAAAAGGAAAACACTGATTAATGAGATTTGTTTGTTCTGGGGTATGATCAAACAGACCAGCACTACAGTCAGTGATAAAAGAAGGCAGAGTGCTGCGCAGACTGCTATATTCATCTGCTTAAAATTCACATGGTCTGAGTTCTAGAATAATTTGCTCCACACCATCTGGCAGACATGAGAAGTATGAATATATAGTGGGGGGAGGGCATGAGGAAATTTTCTGCATTTCAGTAGCATGTAGAAATATAGTATTGGGGTTTGCAACTTATGTTCAATACATTAAGTGCACAGGTAAGCTGTAAACAATCCAACAAATGATAATTTTTAAAACGCTTAGAAACAAACATACTACAGTAGTATAATCCCACTTTTTGTACCTTATATTTAGACTCAGAATATAAAACAAGCCATGAAATGCAATGAAGCAAGTCAGTACAAGTATTACTCAGTGGTCAGTATGAATTGTACCATGTCATCCATGCCCAAACCAGAGAGTATGACTGTTGTAGCTCTCAGCTAAACCTCTTAGCTTCACTTATAAGCTCAGATTTTAAAAACTTCTGCTTGCAACAGTGAAAACCTCCAGTGTGGGTAAAGGAGATATCACAGAAGAAAATATTACTGTTAGATCCAAGCTGCTGTGGGATAGAGATATGTAGAAGGAACATGCATATCCGAAGGAAATACGAAAGCCACTTTTCTAAATGTGTTTCTACGTTGTTGCTACAGGGAGCATATACTATTCCCATACATTTTACTTTCATAGTTTGCTGTGCAGGCTAGGTAGTTTTTTCTCGTTTTGGTTAAGGACCAAACTGCTTTCAGCCAAAATGATGGCTGCTTGACACAGGTATAGAATTTATCCATCAACTATTTTTTACACTCTAAAAATCATGTTATTGCTACATTTTTAATTATAATGATTGTGTGACTGCATTCAAGTTTATTCCCATAGAATAGAACGTCAGTTATCAGAGTGAGCAGTTCCCAGTCTGTCCTGTCCTTTAGTCACCAAGGAATTCTTAGAGAGCACAGAAGCTCATATTGCATATGGATATGTAACTGTTGCTCTCAAATTCGTGCTTAAAAACCTGTAGCTAATAAGACGGACAGGAGCAGCTGAGCAGCGGTTTTCTCTAATGCAAAGTGTCTGTGGTGGTGAGATCCTGACAGATGGGCTCAAGAGGATTCATTTGGGACAGTTTTGGATGTTCCTGATCTGCCAACTTTTCCATCCTGTCTAGGAGGCTGCTCATATCCCGTGGGAGGCCTCTGTACACCACTGCCACCCACCTGCCCCAGGTGTATTGTAGCTGCTGGTTTGACTACAGCACATCCCATCCTACTGTCTCTGCCCGTGGAGTGTAACTACAGCAGAGTGAGGAGGGGAACAGTCTCAACTGACTCAAGCTAGGTATCCTGAATCCCTTACCAGACAGCTTTAAGAATTCCATCTTCCATAAACACAAAAATTTGGACCAATAAAATATATAAATTCAGTCGTTATATCAATACAAGCTTATTGGCTGAGCCATATGTGTGGGAGCTGATGCTGTCACATTACAGAAAGAAAGAGTTAACCCTTACAAACATCTCTGTCCCAAGGGTGCTACTCAGCTACACATCTTAGATGACCAGAGTGTTTCCGCTTCTCCAGGCTGCTGCAAAGGATATTTAATTACAGCAATACTGCTGTCCCAGTGCTATTACAGCATTGCAAGGCAGTCATAAAGGCTGAGAAAGCATTCTTCTTCCAAGCTTCTGTTGTTAAGTGGCTTATAAAGTTTCCAAAACGTGACCTTTAGAGCTGAAATTTATTATGCTTGCATTATACCCAAGACAAATTTAATTAGGCAGTTTAGAAGAAAACCTGTTTACCAAATGTTAAGTCATCTAGGAGGTAAAGAACTATTTTTTAATTGACAAAATAATTCTTTAAACGCAGGGGAAAATTGTACAAAAATAGAATATTTTTTTTTCACTTTAGGCATGCTACATGCTGAAGAGTAATCTCATTTCATGCAACCCTTTTTTAGGTTTCCCTGTGTTGTTTGCAGTCAGTTTTCTCTCTCAGAACAGTCTGTGGTGGTAATTTCCACATGTTTGCTCTTACTGTCTCAAGTTAGTGTCTGCAACTTACTCTTGCTAGAGCTGTGACAACAAAAAGTAGTGGCCAAATAGCATTATTACAGTGAATAGCATTCACTTCAGCTTAGAGTGTGGAAGAATGTCAATATCTCTGTAGGGCCAGCCTGTTTGTTCGTATTAGAAAGCTGGCATAGGTTTTTCCTGTAGAGAAAGATGAAGTTTCAGTGCTTAGTAAACGCCCCTTTAAAAGCTAGATCGAGACAGTCATGCAGGAAGCTAGTAATGCACATAACCCTGCTGTGACTTTTATCACTGATCAAGTAAAATAAAGAGTTCATGGCCTTTTTTATAGCATTTTCCCAGCATGTGTCAACAGTGTACTGATACAGGTTTGTGCACTTAGCCAGTAGAAGAGCTATTGCCTCCAAAGAAGGGAAATAAGGAGGGAAAATGGCACTGGGAAGAAACTGATTCTGCAGTGTCACAAGGTGTGGCTAGCTGGACACTTGGGGTGAAGCAGATGGAGGACATGGAGCAATAGCTCCTGATGGTTTGAATGGGATAGGGCTGTGCTCATGAGCCTAAACATCACCTCTACTGATGGACTGAAAGCCAAGAATGACAGGGAAATTTATAGGAGTGGGGTGGCTGCTAACAGATGTCCTGGAGATGAAGAACCCTGAGGGTGATGCACTGTGGAGTCAGGATGAAACCTAGTCACTTACCATATTTTTATTTGCAGTTGTTATTAATAGTTTCTAAGCTGTTTTTATCAGTCTTACAAAGGAAAAACCTAGGGCCTGAAGAGCAAGTCTTATTTACTTATGAAATGTTGTTTGTCATCACAGTACTGAGCGTCTGGGGACTGGTGTACAATCATTGCAGGAGAAACACTCTTCTGTGGGATCAGGTACAGCAGCAGTTTCAGTCAGTCTCCCTATGAAAGCAAGTGACCACTAGTGGATTGGCCAGCCAGATTCTAAGACAACTGCTAAATATCTGTACCTCATGGAAAAGGATGGATTTTGGAAAAAAAAAAATAAACAAGAGGGCAGGTGAAGATCAAAAAAGGGAATAAGAAAGCAAAGGAAAGAAAAAAAAAGAGTAAGGAAAGAATGATGAAGGATAAGGATATTTCTATCAAGGAAAAAAGAGAAAGAAGAAGGCTAAAAAGAGTCAAAAGAAACATTAAAGATAACAAAGTGGGTCAGGGAAAGGCTGCTGTGTTTTGTGTAGCTCCGTGTGTATGCTATGCAAATAGACTGTTTTGCATATATAATAATAATTACAGACATCAGTTTAAAAATAAATTAGTATCAAGTATAAGTATTAACTAATAGCTCTTTAGAAATAAATCCTTTGTTTAACTACAAGAAAGGTTTTCCACAGATACAACTATGTCTATTGCTCTTCTCCAGTCTGAGAAGGATGTGTCTCCTGGGGACAACTGATTGGCCTCCAAGACTGATGCAATTTTCAGCCTTTTTGATGAGCTTGCAAATTATTCCATAATAATTCCATATATTCCAAATATTTCATAATAATAATAGCATGATTTAGGGGCAGGAATATTTCAAATAAGGGTTTGATGGGTCTAATGGCTTATGTACATACAAACATTGCTCCAGGACAAGGCAAGGCACAAACTTAAATAAGAAACAGTTCTTGTACAGTAATTCCTAGTGTAAAAACATCCCCTGTAGCTGAATGAAGCAATTCCTTTTCCAATTCTTAGTTTAAAGTGCTATCAGAGTGTTTAGTGTAACAATACCTGTATTGGTCCCTTCACACAGAAGCTCTTAGAGATTAATTTTTAATCATTGTTCAGTTGAGCTGGTTTTAGCCGGTGACCTTATAAGTGGGCAGATCCGTGTCCAAAACGTCACACCTGTATCAGCATCTGTCACCAGACCTGCCTGGCTGGCATTGCTTTCAAATATGCATAGTTAGTCCAGGGGTAAAGAGAGTAGGGAGGACCAGAAAACTGGGATAAATTGAGGGAGCAAATGACACACAGTAGAGAAGGAGGTGCGAGTAGCAGCTCTCAGCAGTTTCTCTACTGAAGGTTTGCGTGCTTTCCAATTGTACCAAATTATAATGTAGGTCTTGAAACTCATGTGTTCTGGATTCCAGATATTTAAATTAAAAACCAAACGTGGTGTAGTACATAAGTTACTCACATGGTGATTGCTTGGTACCCAGACTCTAATTACAGGTAGATTAAGGAAGCAAACAGTTCTGGTAACAGCACAGTAGGGTACCACAAAAACAACTGTCTTGACACCCCCTGTTGAGGTCTTGTACTGAAGGCTGTTGCATGATTCACCCCTAGCTTTATATTTCCTGGAATTTACTGCTGTTCCTACAATTTTAGCACTACTATTATGGATCTTTGATCCTTGCAACTATCTATAATATATTTAACAAACATTGAGTTATCTTTTGTTTAAATAATTTAATAACCAACATGCAGCAGGACTCAAGGTCTGCCTTGCAATACTTTTAGGAGGTATTTTTAAAGGACAGAAGGCATATTTATCTATCCATTTAACATAGACGTACCAAGTATGCATGGCTACAGTATTCACAGTTTACTGGTAAGTTTGAAAGCAATTCATGTTAAACAAGTATGTCCTCCAATTTCTTTCCAACAGAAGCACCTCAAAATTAAACAATGTTTTGTCTTTTCCACATAATTGTTCACAATTTTACTATCTTTAGGTAGTCACAAGCTTATAGCATTGCTGGAACTACTGTCATTCCTATTATACTTTATAAAACTATCATTCACTATAATGGATTTTTTCCTTGTCTCTTGCTTCTCTTGTTAATTTGTGTGCTTGTAAGATTCAGTCTATTTGTATCACCACTTCCCATTTGTTGTGACTCCCAATGTAATTTATTATACATGCAACTAATATGTGTGATTTTTAATTGCTACATTTATTTTATCACTCAATCAGGATGGCTTTTAGCCAAATATTTTCTTGATTCTGAAAGTAATTTCTTCAGTCCAATCCTGAAATATACATCTATATTTAGAAGGCCAGCAGTAAGTTTTAAAAAAAACCTCATTTATGCAAACAAAAATATTACAAGTATTTTATCCAATACTAAATATAAGACCAATGTATTTTCCTGTTTTATACAATGTATCCACATCCTGTTGCATCAGAATGCTACACCCAGAAAAATTAATTGATTGGCTGAAAATATTTAATTGCATGTTAGATACAGTTTGTATTATTCTAAGTGTAAAATGTGAAACCAAGTATTAAAAATCATTACTGGTACGTGAGAATTAAAGTCTATATGTAACTTAGGATCTCTTATCTGCAAGTTTAATGTAGAGAGCTCATTGGATTTCTAAAATCAGTCATCGGGGACTGGACAAATGATATTTACACTCTTAATTATCCAGTGAGATTAGTGTTTGTGGTCTCTGTAAGTAGGTCACAAACATGGCAATGAAAATTAATTGTGCTACAGAATAGCAATGATTCATATGTTTTCTAATCATAATTCTAGTAGTATTTTAAAGATAAGCCTCCTTAAATATTTTATTTTTAAAAAGACCTGTTAACAACATGCAAAGGATACTTTAAAAACAGAACAAAATACCACTCTCAGTGGAAGTAATTTCTTTGCATTTATCCAGTGTTACTTTGCAGTACAATTACATCCATTTTCAGAGATATGCAGAGTCAACACTCCATCACTTGTGCTGTCTGTCAAAAATATGTGTCCCCTACTGAATTTTGTTCTTTTTTAAATACAGCGAATGGGATGATATAGTGTGTCACCAAGAAGAGATTCTGAACCTATTTTTTAAATCAGCTGTGGTGCCAATTTCAATAGAAATATGCTGGGCTTTATGTCCACATATGTAATTGTTTTTCAGTATGCTTCAGAGTTCATTACACCGTGATGTTCTTGCTCTTAGACACTGCTTATAACAGTGCTGGCACAACACGATGCTCTGCAAATGTCAGCAAAGACTCCTGCCACATGCTGTAGCTGCTGACTTTTTTCTTCATTTGCTCCATAAGCATTAGTCTCAAAATCACAACATTTTAAGGCATTACCAGCCTCCATGGGTTTATTCTTTCATTACACCCATTTGTTTTAGTTATTACATTAGTTCAATTTCCACAGTCATAGTTACACTAGTGTATCAGCATTTCCCACTTCAGTTGTTTTCAGTGCATTAAAAATTAGTCATAAATACTGTTTCATGATCAAATTTGGCATAACTTGCTTTACAGGTCAAGCAAACACATTTTTCTTTCGCAGATTAAAAGAAAAATCTGTTTGATCATATTCAAGTCATTTCATTAGTTGGAAAACATTTAGGTTTATTAATTTGGAAACACCGTGACAAGTTCTGCTGTTATTTATACTACTGTTAGTCCAGAGTAACTCAACTGTATTCAGTAGATTAGTCTGAATTTGTACCCGTTTTTATAAAAACTGGCCCCTTTTAACTTAAATAAATAATGGGTAGGGAAAAAATAAATGGAAGGAAAAGAAACAGATTAATTAGAAAAAAAAATTCCTGCTCATTGAATGGTCAAAATAAATGGTGCTTTGGGATTGCAATACTTGCCCCAGGAAGGAAGGCAGGCAATTGCAAATGCAATTCCGACTGATAGTCCAGTATTTCCAGTTCAGATGGGGATTTAATTTATTTTTATTTGAATTACTGGATAGCAAGAGGAAACTGGTGTCTCGAGGAGCAAAGCTACCTTTCTTGAGTAAGCATTTACCACTTTCACATATGGAAAGAGTGGTTAACATATAAAGAGGATTTCTGCACTATGTCTAGTCACAAACCATGCAGGTCACCAGAAAACCTTGAAGGTAAATATTTTAAAGCTCAATAACCTTTCACTGGTGCTAAAGGCATTTTATGAGATCAAGAGCTGCCACGGAGAAGTCTTCTCAAGTGCATCTATTGCTCACGAACACAATGCTGTGACAGCTACAATGACATTTTAGATTACTTTTGATCCAGGTTGCTTGTCTTAAAGCTAAGTTTTCTGTAAAAAGTGGATCAGACTCATCGTGTTGGAATAGCTCCTCTGTAGGTTTTTATGTGGCAAATACAAATAGTGGAGCGCCGTTTGTTCCCAGGAGCGTCTCAGACGATTGCACATTACTCAGAGGATTTCAGGATTCCACAGCTGTGTAAATCCTTGAATTAAAATTCCTCTAAGGTAAGCTATGGCAGTCTTGATGTAGGTGGGTGGGTTAAATGTTCTTTCTATCTCCTAAAACCCAACAGCTTTGCCAGGTGACAGTAGCTACCTCTGCTACTGAGATGCACTTCTTGGCACCTTTTGGAACTTCTGCCTAGTCATATATCTCTCTGACAAGGATATACCTGCTGCCTTCTGTTTGATGGCTGTGCCACTGATGGATTCCTTCTCCAAAATCCAGCAAGGAAACACTTCCAACACAAATGAAGATCAATCGCACTGCACCTGAAGTTTTGATAAATACTTTGATCATCCAATAATGACTAATTGCTTTAGGGGAGCACAGTAATTCTGATGACAGTCATTTATCAAACAAGGGAGAAGAGAAACTTGGACCTTTACAGTGAAGTTAGCCATCCTGCTTTACTAAAGGTGTTTTATTTTATGCAGTGTTGGTCAGCAAAGAGAGTTTCTCCTACCCTCTTCAAATTAATGAGTAAGCCTCTCTGAAGCCTAAGAATGAGCACAATGTGAACGTTACTGCAAATGATGTTCCTTGTCTACACAGTCTCTGTCCTTACCCAGTTTGTTTGATTTCTGAAGGGGATTATCAAAAGACATTTATAAGAAATGGCCAAAGCACATTGTCAGTTACAGAAATGGTTTCCACATCTGTAAATGGTGAGCTCCTCCATCTTTTTGCTGTCTTCTGAAACCCACCTGGCTAAAATAACCATGAGTACATCATGTTATGCCCATGAGAGGATGAATCCAGATGTGAGGGATCCAGAGCCAGGAGCTGCACTTGTCTCCTATGCTGGAATGGCTGTGTCTCAGATATGGGCCCTCTCGTCAGCTGTCCCTGACTCTGGGGGACCTTGCCAAAGTAAGGCCACAGTTCTCCTTGCCTTCTGCTGGAAATTTAGGACTTACCTGCTGCTCTGGCTAGTTTTGCCACAAAGTGCAGGTCAGCTGCAGTATCCAGGCTGACCTGCGGGTGGAAGTCCTGCAGAAGGAAAAGAGACACACGGAGGCAAGTTTCTGAAACACTGAAAATCCAAGAACGTTACCAAGACCCAAATACAGTGTCACTCTGCAGGATATTTTGGAGGAACTATCTTGCTGTCCTCTACCAGTGACAGTGACCTCTTCTAGTGGTATCTATGCTTCTATCCTCTCTGGAGGTGTCAGTGAACTAAAGAGAGTGACCGAGTATCAACTGCACTTTGTGGGCTATGGAAAATATCTGGCATCCCTCCCTTGGATGTGTGCAGTGGTGGCTGAAATTAATACATCAGACCATAAGCTACTGCTTTAGTTCATGCTATGGGAGCTAAGGAGCAAATGCACTACCTAGTCTGTCATTTCCATGTACCAGAAGGCATTGCAGACAGTGAGGATAATCTTTCAATTATCACAGGAAAACTGAGAAGGACTGGGGGATAGGAACCCTTGGACATGAGAGGCAATGAGTGAGTGCCTCTTTGGTCAGCTCACCACTGGATTCATGCAGTCTCCTTGCACATCTTTATGTACTTTCCAGTCAGGAAGCAACTTAGCTGAAGCCCACAAGATTTCATGCTAAGCACAGGCAAGGGTAAAATGTTTTCAATTTTAGTGCAATAACCATAGAGGTTGGAAGCCTTAGAGAAAAACCTGCATTGCTTTGAATGGAGAAGAGATTGCACTTGATCTCTTCCTTTGCATAGAAACTGCCTCTGGAGCCAGCTGGCCATAGTAGCCAATACTCCATCTTCATCTAAGCAACCTCCATGGAGTTTTGAACTGCCACCTGCACTTAGAAAATCTAAGTCACATTTCAAACGCTGTGGATTGTTGTCACCCTGGAGGTCAGATGCCTAGAGCAGAGGAGCATTCATAGCAAGGATGCTCTAAAGCTGTATGCATACATCACGTGCAAGGCTATCTTTGTTACATCTTGATAATAGATTGGACACTATACTTTAGGCAGTAGCTGATGTGAATTTAACTTGTCCCAAGACAGTTCTCAAATCAAGCTTTATATACATAGGTATATAAATCATTTGTTACCTCTAGCACAAGAGAGTGTACTGATGAACACATTCAGATTCCAAGACTTGGACTTTACTTTCTAAGGTTGCTGGTTATTATTCTGGCATATTTTCATGGCATTAAGCATACTGTTCCTCAGAGATCAATCTATAAAAGCCCCAACCTCATCCTTGGTAACAAGGTGTTGATGCTATAGGAAGTATAGTGGGGAAAAAAGAAGGGGAAAAAAGTGCTTGCATGAATATTCCCGTTATAATTCCTGTATAATTTCCACCATAATGATAGGTAAGTAAATAGATAATACTGATAGAGCTAGCAGGACAAGAACTCTAATGGATTCTTGTTAGAGTGGCAATAGCCTCATCTGCCAGCTCAGAGAAACCTCAGGGCTGAGTGGCTGGTTGCCTTCTTTGCCAGGCCTGTTCTCTGGACACAGATAGACATGTTACACACTTGGTTCTTTCTTAGTTTGTCAAGCACAATGATTCCTGGTAAGCCAGACAATAGGACTGAAAAAACCAGTTACAGATTTGGGTGAGAACATGGTGTGAGGGCTCTTTCTTAGGCTCTCCTTGCTTGCAGACACGAGTTTTGCCTTGCAAATCAATTTTTATGTAGGATGGTTAATACACACTGAAGTGATAACATTATGAAGGAACTAGTCAATCCAGATCCTTGGATATAAACAAGCATCCTTTGTTTATGGCAAATGAAATGATGTGAAAACCATTGTCCATGTGTCATGGTTTAACTAAGCACCACACAGCCACTCACTCACTCCACCCACCAGTGGGATGGGGGGAGAATGAGAAGGGGTAAAAGTAAAAAAGAAACTTGTGAGTTAAGAACATTTTAATAATCAAAATTATATAATAATAAAATTTTGTGAAAAGCAAGGAAAAGATGGGAAAAAATAACAAAGAAAGAGGAAGATAAAACCCCAGAAGGACAAATGATGCAAATGAGAACAATCACTCACCACCAACCCACTGGTACCCAGCCAAACCTCGAGCAGCAGTCCACCCACCACACTTCCTCCTTTCCCATTTTTATACACTGAGCAGGACACCATATGGTATGGAATATCCTTCTGGACAGTTGTCAGCTGTCCCAGCCATGTCTCCTTCCAATATCTTGCGTACCTCCAGCCTGCTCACTGATGGGATGAGGTGAGAAACAAGAAGGTCCTTTGACACTGTGTAAGCACTGCTCAGCAGTAACTAAAACATCTCTGTGTCATCAACACTGTTCTCAGCACAAATCCAAAACATAGTCTCACATCAGCTACAATAAAGAAAATTTATCCCTAAAAAAACCTGCACACCCTGATGTCTAGAATCCTCCCCCTCTCCATACTCCTGCCTCATAAAGCTTCATGCACTGATATTTGTGTGTTCCTATTATCATAAACTTCCCAGAATCTGAAGGTCATGGAAAAGCATGTCATCTTTAGAAGGACAAGCTGAAAACAATGCAAAGACTAGGGAAACTGACTTACAGGCTGGGAATATCAGTGTCTCACAGTCCTTTCCCTTTGGAAGAGGAAGACACAAAGATGAACAGTTCCTTAGTTGTCTGTACTGAAGCAAGGTGTTCTTGGTGTAACACCTTGGCAGAGACTACCCGTTTGGACTGCACATCTGATGGTGATGGCCAGTAGCATATGAGTAAGGAGAGATTGCAAGAACAGAACAAATATATGATCAAACATTCCTGAGAATATTCTGAAAGCCTTCTGCAGTCAGCAGCTTGTTTCCTGAGACAACCATAGAGCTTACATTCTCCACATTTTATTTTACCACGCACCTTTGGAACCATGTCCACAACATGATGGACTGAAGTAAAGGCCTTAGAAGAAATTTGCAAGGTGTGGTCCTATGCCAAGTTCTGCCTCATTCTCTTATAAACACAGCTAAAGACAAGTAGACAATAACTCTGGATTTCAGTACTTCAGGGGAATAGCAGCACCCTGAATTACATCTCTTGAAGGGCCAGGCATCCTCCCACTCATTGATTGCTTCCTGTTCTGCAGCTACTCCTACTCCCACCCTTAACATCACGTACAGATAAAGAACAGAAAACTAAAATACAGGAAGGTACATCACCCTTAAGAATACTTTATTTTTAAAATAAAGCTATGTAATCCGCCATCTCCAGACATCTCCAATGCTGATCCCTATCAGCAACATTAGACATTAAAACATTGCTGTTCCTATTAAAAACACCCAAACAAAAAACTCAAACTGAACCAAACCCAAAACAAACCAAAACAAACAAACAAACAAACAAACAGCCCCCAACCCAACAAAAACCCCAAACAAACAAACGAAAAGAACCTCAGCTCAGTATTGTGCTTCAGAAATCAGCAGTTTATTTTTTTTTAACAGTAGATCAGGAAGAAAAAAATTCACATAACCTATGTGCTCCTCAGTTTTCCATTCTGCAAAATGTGAATTGCAAAACTGAGCTCTACTAGAAAGTCAAATAATAAGTTTAAGTAATCCATGCAGAGTAATTGATGGATATTTATATAGAAAAGGGAAACTGGGTGCCAGCACTACATAATCTACATTGTCACTAACATTACATTTCTGTTTTGTAGCACATTTAGTAGAACACCTCTATCAGAGTTAGTAGTATATAAATGCATAATAAAAAGAGACTCCAAGGCTTTCCATAGCTGTTGTTTAGAGCAAGGAGTAAAGAATGGTGTTCCTCAATCCTCTCTGTCACCAGCTCTTGCTGGACTGGATGACATGCTTTCCTATGAAACCCCTTCCCTGCTCTTCCTATAGATCTTGATATGTTTTGAAGTTACTACAGTTATTCAAAAGTTCAATTTTTAAGGTTCCTGTGACCCAGTTATAATGGTAAAATGTCTACTCCTCTACTTACCAAGGAAATATGCTGAGAAGTCAATCTGCAGGATGCAGAGGTTTGATTTGAGGAAGAGCCTGGTGCAGTCAGAAGCAACTAAGGCAAAAGTAAACTCCCTCTGCTCTGCTCTGTATTCTGATATGGAAAAGTTTAAGAAAAGAGAATGATACAAGGAGAGAGCTATGATAAATTATCTTTAAGTTCACACTCTCACTCTGCATTCTACATAGCCCTCAGGAGCATAAGTTAATGTTCCAGTAAGATGAAAAAGAGAGAGAGTTTTGGGAGCTGGTGCCACCTATATACACACTGAATATCAATGTCATTTATTTCACCTGACATGCTTACACAAACACGTTAAACTTCTAGAAAATTAGCTTTTCATCTTACTCTAGAAAGCTGAACTTAAGCTTTAGAAGGAAACCACAGAGCAATTCTTTATTTGTTAGAAAGCTAGCTGCTTTTTGAAATAAGGCGCTTCTGAGAATAGGTACATTGATCGAAGTTATTTTGATCAGGGGACCAAAGGCTTTGGTTTTGGCATGGGTTTTCTGTTTATGTTTGCTCTTTTGGTTTTTTCTTAGCTTGTTTTCCACCCTTCTTTTCCTTCCCCTCCCTCCCACATGCTTTTTTTGTTTTGCTTTTGGGTTGTTTTTTCTTAGCGTTGCAGATAGCAGATGCTCCCTGCTTTTTCCTTTTGAAACTGAGCATCAGGGTGAGGCAGTGCTGCTGTGACAGTGCAGTTCAGCCTGGCTCTGCAGGCAGCACCAGACACTGCCTCTCCAATCCTGCCTGCCCTCACCTCCTCGGTGCCAGGACACTTGCTAGAAGTAGCACTGAGGATTTGCGACATGGTGCTTAAGACTCATGCTTGGACCACTGTTTATGTGAAAGTAGGATCAGGTTCTTAATTCTTTTGGAATTGGACTCTGGTTTGCAGCTCATGAAAGCCAGCAAAGGGTCAGTGCCTTGCATTCCTCACTAGCCTTGGTTGTGAAGCCTCAGCAGCCTTAGTCTCAGCCCCCTGTGCCATCCCATCCCCATTTAGATAATATTTTTAAATCTAAGCACTTTTGTTCTCAGAAGCAGGTGAGATGCAAGATAAAACAATCATTTTACAACCACCTTTCAAATAACGGGAGAAATCTCTGGCAGTTAATCCACCTCTCTCTCCCCCTCACACCAACATGTTGTATGAAAGTAAATTCTGCAATTAGTCACCTAAATCCTGTAATCGCACCTGTCGTGCTTTGCATCCTGGCAGATGGTTGGGCCGTGGTGGTCTGTGCCCGCACGCCCGGCGCCCACGGCGGGCGGCTGTCCCTGTCCCCTGGGCGAGCCCCGCTCCCGGGCACCACGGGCTCTGCAGCAAGGGACATTTCCCTGCGGCTACCGAAATCTCCTGTGCAGCCACAGAAATCTCCTGTGCAGCTGCAGAAATCTTCTGTGCAGGTACCGCCTCTAAAGGCCCCCCGCAGCTGTTGCCTGGCACCGCAGGCCACGGTAAAGGAGCAGTTCTGCTTTTGAGAAACGCGGTTTGGTCCCCAGATGGAAATGTTGTCCCAAGCTCCCCCCGCCCAGGAACAGAAATAGGGATCAAAACCCTCTGGTAGGGACGGCTGTTAGCTGGATGTTGTTCGGCACAGCTGGAATGGTGGCATCGGGATGCGCAACCATCTGTAAAATCAAAGCAGACCTTCCCTGGACGTGATGCAGGGCAGTCGATCTGCGGTCTGCCCTCGGACACGAAGCAGTTAATACCAAGTGTTCGTAATTAGACTTCATATTACCTCTCAATTTAGGTGAACGAGGATCATTCACACCTCTCTCAGTGCTATTATTTCAGCCTTGCTGGCTGGCAGACTCCACAAGACAGCAATGTATCCTTGTCAGAGGGACCAGCTGTCCCTGTTTAGGTGAAACAGTCCCTTTTTTGTCATTCTGTCCCATTAAAATAATTCATCAACTCTGATGCATTTTATTAGGGGCTAATGGTGCGACCCTGTTTTCCCTTCAAATGTCCCTATTAATTACTTCTACATATTGTTGTCTGTGTTACATGGTAAAATAATTTGCAACTTTTCTTTTTCTTAATTCTTGAAAATTGGCAGTAAAATATCTGAAAAAAATCCACAACAAATAACAACACTCTTTCTAAGAGAATCCCTTTCTGGAGGTGGTAAATCACCACTGAATTATTTTGTGTCTCTAAATACATTGCAGTTAATTGGTTTTTGGGCAGATGTCTATCACCACCTTCCTTTGAACGGAGTCCAAACAATCTACTCATATATCACAGTCCCTGTATTGGGAGCACCCTGCCTCCAGTTTTTAGACAGCAGTTAAAGAGACAAAGAAAAGCAAGGTTAGGAATCAGTAACTTTTAAAATAACCCTGTTAAGTTGAATACCACATGATGAAAATATTAACTATTTTAAGGTATAGAGTAAAGCTCTATAGGCAATGCCTGGAAGGGTCCATAATCATAGCAAAGCAGATAAAATGGCAGATTAGACAAAATTTTCACTGGCTGAAATAATTTCTTTTAGAAGTTACTAAGCTAAATTTGAAAAGACAAATTCTTTTCTGTGTCCATTTAGGTCTAGAAGAAATCCTTGAAAAAGAAATCTCCACTTGTTGCTTTGAACACCACAGAAGCTACTTACAAGATTTGTAGTTACCTTGTGCAAAGTGGCCATCACAAAGCAAAGGCTGGATCTGGCCCCTTAGATTAGAATAGCATCTTTAATTATTGTCATGAAAGAAACGGCATGGCTTAAAAATCCAGTTTATATTTTCAAAGGGTACATGTACCCCCTAAGTGTCAGACTAGTCAGAAAAGGCAGCATGAGCTTTCAGTCCTCATTACTAGACTTCCTATCCCTAAAGTGGGGATGAGTGAAATGAAAGTCAATGAAATTAATGTGAAGAAGTGTCATTGTTGGATATTTACATTGCTCTCCTCTTACCACTCTCTCTTCTCTTGCTAAGTACCTTTTTAAAATGTAAGACCCTGAAAGTATAACCTGTGGGACATTTCCGTTGTGTCAGAAGTTTCAAGAAGATAAAACCAGGAAACACAATGGATTCCCTAACCCAGCCAGCATGAATCCCTGTTGGACAAGTACCGCAGCTCTTTCTGGCATTCCTGTTGATAAAACAGGGACTTCAAGCCATATAGGACTCACAAAGACTGAGCTTGCTTTTACTGAATACCAAGGTTCCCCTTAAAGCACCTTTCCTCACAAGGCAGCACTTCCCTGGCTCCAGCAGAGAGGATGCTGGATGGGACAGACATGGCTGGGTTTATAGCTGGTTTCCTCACATCCCATATGTTTCTCAGCAAGACTGAAGAACTGGCTCATTATTCAGAATATTGAATGATGCCCAGATTCATCAGTCAGTTCTTCATGAAAGGCTTTATTATCTCTGCTGCTAAGGGGGTTCAGCTCTAACCTACTTCTTGTGTTTCTTTCAAGAGGATTGTTCTCTCTTTAATTCCTTTAAATTCAAATGGGTGAGTCCAGCCAGCTTGATAACAATAAAATAGTACATCCACATCTATGAGAGGAGTCGGAAATTTACCTTTCACATGACCTCTTGTACCTCTTACTTGTGAGTGTCTAATGCTAAGAAACTCTGGTATGAAACTACACAACTAAGATGCAGGCTCAGGGAACAAGAGCCTGGTTTTCACTCAGCGGATAAGCATTCACTGAGACTCAGACTAAAGGCATAGATAAAGTATCTCAAGTGATACAAGATCACTGGTATTATACAAAAGAAGCGTAAAATTGAGTTGAACTTCCTAAAGTGAATCACACATGCACAGGCTGAGGTAAAGAATTTTTCCTGGCATGTTTTCTGTTTGTCTCCAAGTCACTTCTTGGAAATTACACATGTAAAAGTGCACACCTAGTTACATAAGCATAGACACATGCAAACATATCATATATGACTTGAATTTGTTCTCCTTTACCACAGTTTTTGTTAATGATGAGTACAAACCATTCTTCTATGCTTTAGACTCCCAAAATCCCAAAGGACTTTAAAGACCTATAGTTATACCAGACACATTGACCTTCCTCTCAGTGAAACAAGAGAACTTTCCTCATTGCCCTCATGGATAGGAAAACTGGCATTTTCCTTGATGACATTCAACTCATACACAACCTTGGCTACTCTAATTTTAAAATATATTTTATTTCTTTATAAGGAAAGTAATACCATTCGGGGCCAGAGATTTTCTATGGTTTTAGTGAAATGCCATGGAGTCTTTAACTTCCACCTGAAGAGCCACCAGAGACAAACAGAAGGACCTTGGGTTTAATGTCTCATCTAAAGGATATTCTAATGTGTTGGCCTCATTATTCACAGCAGAAAAGGCCTTTGTCATGGTCAGATGGCTTTAATGTGTTTCGTATGCTACATAAATTCAAACTTGATGGCTCATTTATTTGTTGGATTGCAGCGTTATTCAACCTAAATGAAGCCTTGGTATTTACTAATAATTTGGGCTCTGTCTGCTGTTTACTTAAGCAAGCAGTGTCCACTGTCTCCTCTGTTGTCTGTATTAAGTTTGGACTCTACTAATTCAAATAATATTATAAAGAGGGCCAAAAATTTGCAGAGGAAATAGCTTTTCATTTGGGGACAATTATTTATCTTAGCCTTGAAAGATTAGTATTCCAATATTGCAGTTTCTGACATCAATTTTCTCAGTGTCAGAAACAACTCAGACTTCATCTAAGCTTCAAAGTACCCCCATGAGGAAGTGACTCATCGTTATCAACATTTTAAAGAAGGGCAAATTGGAGGTAAGAGGAGGCTAGACTCCTTATTCCGTGTCAAGAGAAAGAGACTAAAATGCTTCCAGAATCCAAATCTGTCCTTTAATCTTAGAACCATATTTCCTTTTGTGATGTGACAATATTCTTTGATGAAGCTACATACAGCAATTATCAAACTATGTAGTCACACCACGCCAGAAGTGTTCAGAACACAGAGATTCTTTTCTACTGTCTGAAAAATGAGACTATAGGGCTATAATGAGGAACTATGTAACTGTGTGAATACATACAGTGTGCATTCTCTATGCTACCTTGTGGAGAGATTTACCTTTTGATGTGACGTTTCATAAAATCTAAACTTTATAGTGGAATTCTAGTTGAACTCTCCCAAAGCTGATTTTAAAATCCTCACCCAGCTGGATATTGTAAGAGCAACATTGAAGTTAAAAATTACCCATTAAATCAAAAGAAAAACTAACTACTGTGCCATCTTAGATCCAGTCAAAAACGTGGGTAAATATCCATAGCCAAGGCAAAAGATACTCATCCTTCCTGCAGGAACAGACAACTGGATTTTAATAAACTGAATAACCACACTCAGGCAAGACCTCATAGCTCTTTAGGATTACATTGGATATCAGGAACAGGTTTTTCACCCAGAGGGTGGTTGGGCACTGGAACAGGCTCCCCAGGGAAATGGTCACAGCACCAACCCTGACAGAATCCAAGAAGCATTTGAACAATGCTTTGAATTTGAACAATTTGAACAATGCTCTCAGGCACATTCTTGGAGTGTCCTGTGCAGGGCCAGGACTTGGACTTCAACGACCCTTGTGGATCCCTTCCAACACAGGATAGTCTATGATTCTATGAAAAGCTCAAACTGATGATGGGATTCAGAGTGGAACAGGATCAGTATGATTAATTCACAGCTAGGAAATACATAAATACAAAATAAACAGCAAATGTTCATTTATGCCAGTAATTACAATTTCAAATAATATACATGGACCTGAATTTTCCCTTTCCTTGTAGATCCAAGTGGGAAATAACTTTAAAACTAGAAAAAAAACTTTTTCTGGCACTGAACATGGCCAGTTCTCCCAGTTTCTACTATGAAACAGCTGCTGCTTGCTGGATCTTCAGCCAGTTAATAATTTTCCACTCTACCAAATAACTTTTCAAGTGGTTTATTAAGTGATTAGGAGTCTGCTCATATAAATCAAGTGGACTTTATTATCCCAGCAGCAGTAATTCAGCCCTGTAGCAGAAGGAAAGGTGTACCTGGAAGTACAGCACAAATTCCTTATTCAATACTCTTCAGTTTTCTCTTGGAATTGCAAACCACATTAGCTGTGATTCAAACCCCTGTTTTCTCTTTTCCCTCCCTGTACAGGCTTATGCCAGCATCCAGCCTTGCAGGGGTATTGGGTCTGGCTGGGATGGAGCTAATTTTCCTCAAAGTAGCTCATATGGTACTTGGATTTGGATTTGTGGCCAAAACACTGTTGATAACAGAGATGTCTTAGCCACGGCTCAGCAGGGCTTACAACAGAGTTAAGATCTTTTCTGCCTCATCCCACCCCACTAGTAAAAGGAGGCTGGGGGTGCACAAGGAGCTGGGAGGGGACACGGCCAGCACAGCTGACCCCAACTGACCCAAGGGATATTCCACACCCTGTGGGATCGTGCTCAGCACTAAACAGAGGGACCAAAGCGTTTCCAAAGGTGCTGTTGCAGGCAGTGCTGGGCAATGGTCTGCTGGGGAGCAGTGACTGCTTTTTCATCATAGGTTGTCTTTGCCCCTATTTCCCACCTCTGCTTAAACTGTCTTTATCTCATCCCATGGGTTTTCTTGCTTTTGCCCTTCCAGTTATCTCTGCCCTCCTGTTGAAGGGGAGACAATGGCTGCATGGGTGTGAGCTTCCCACCAGGGTACACACCACAGCAGGGTACAAGTTGTTATGCAAATAGTTCATAGCTTCTGGAAATTTCCTGACTCGCCCTCCTCTTGAAAGAAGAGTAGAAGTTACCTCCTCAGTAGCTGGTGGGTGACCTGAGGCAAGTTCATCACTGTGAGAAAATGGTGTCTCCAGGTTCAGATTAGTTATTTATTCTTCATCAACATTCTCCTCTGACTCCTTGCTTTAAGCTCACTAGCTTGAGTTAGCCCCTCACTCACAAACACAGCAGTACAGTGACATTTACAGAGTTAGTTACATGTCATCATAATCTTATGCCTTAGGAGCAACCAGTTTTCTTAAGATCTCGGTGTCATATACTAGCAATATGCAAGTTATAGAAAACTATAAAAAGCATTAGATATTTTCACTGTATTTGAAACTAACATTGAAGTACACACGTTGTATATTGAATTTTATTTTGTTGCCTATAACATGTAGCAGCAGTGGAAAAGGATTCTGAAGTCATTGGGATATTTGGGATTTTATGGTGAGATCCCTCTGCCACGACCATTACACTTTTTCCAGTGAAACCAGTATGCATCATTTGCAATGATCCAGCTTTACACACCGTGAACACGACCTGTCCTTAGCGTGGTAAGAGACCTGGACCTTGCCAGGGTGCAGCTCTGTATCTGCCTCAGGATCAGGTGTTTCATAACAAGAACAGCAGAGCTTCCAGTAGAATTACTCAGGCGTGCTCCTGTTAACAAAATTTGGTAATCCTCTAATAAAAACATCCAATCCGTATCTGGCTCCTACCACGTCCTACATAACCTTATAATCCTCAAATTCAATAACATCTGCAGGTTTTAGGAATAAAGTCTTGCAAGTGACAACACAGATGACAACTTATGGGAGGGAGACCTGGAGGCTGAAGATGGAAAGAAGGTTTGTAACAAAATCAAGAGACAAACAAAATGGATTTTTCTCCCTTTTCCCCCCCTGCATCTATTAGAACGATTTCTGATGCATTCAAAGGATTGCCTTCCCTTCAAGAAGGTTACTGTAAAATATTTCCGTGTTTTTATTCTTTTTTTGCAGGCATGCTAATGCTCAGAGTAGGGACAACAACCAATCCAAGGATTTCTTCCTGTGCCCTGGAAAACAGCTGGTTATCCTATTTAACTGGAACTGAAAGACTCCACATTCATAAAACACCCCAGCAGGAGCCTTATTTTGTACAAATGCGTGCAAACTTCAGGGGGGAAATCTGCACCAGCGTACCTCATTATATCTAATGGGATACCATTAAGAACTCCATGCCCTATGAGTTGAAAGCCTTTCTGTAGGCAGGTGGCATTTTCAGTTTTGCCTATTAATGCAGACATCGGAGCTGATAAAAACAGAGTGCCTTCATGTGTTTGCCTCCTACCTATCCTCTGTTTTTCTAGAGCCAAACATCCAGTTTCAGAGATGCTCGAATCCTCTGTGCTGCTGGGCTGGGACTAGTGAGATTCACCTGGTTGGAAATTAGAACCCACAGAACCATGCTGCACCTCTGTGGAGATCCTTAAACCTGGCACCATTTGGGGAGGTTTTAGTTCCACTGCACAGGTAAAAGAAAGAAAGAAAGAAAAAAAGATCATAAATATAAACAATACTAAGAGCATCTTCAGCTAGAAGTGACTACTCCTACATGCATTTACTCAGAATGGCCCCTGACTTTAATTATTTATTTATTTTGGAATTAATCTTCCCAGGGGAGGAATTCAGGTGCAAATATTTACCTCAGAGAGAACCTTCAGAGTTTTCAAAATATTTGTGTTAACATTCTCAAGGTGAGTAATTTAGCAATTCAAATCTTTTTATGCAATTCAAATCTTTTTATGTAATTTTCCTAAAAATGGCTTGCTCATACTGTGGCCCATTTGAGAGTACAAGAAAACAATCTTAATGACTTCCACCAAAATGTTAAAATGATTTTAAACAAGGCACAAACTGGTTGTGTTGTTAATCCTGAACATCTGATCTCCAAAACCATTTGCCATGGGAGAACTTAAACATGTGCACAGGCTTACAAAAGCTGCACAAAACTAGGAGGTGTTAAGGTCAGATGAGGGCTGGAACCTCTGAAATTTCAGAGTGTAAATAGGATTTAGGAGTCTGTGTTTTCACTGAGAGAACAAAATTGCATATAATGAACACACATTGTTAAACTTCATCAGTCTCTCAGGGTTTCAGTTATTCTTACAAAAGTCAACCACTGGGATAAATATGGCTAAAAACATGGGGGGCCACTTTACCGTAAGAACTATTTTTACTCTGCAAAACATTGCGTTTTTAAAATGTTATAATTTCTGCTGTTCTGAAAGATACAAATTCGAAGGTTTTACAACAAACTGCTTTGGAAAGTACTCAGAGGCTCAGGCCCTGAACTACACACAATTTTCAAAGGAGGTGGGTACCCAACACAGATGAGCCACACCTCTTTTTCATTACTTTGTTCTGTAGTAGCATATAACATCACCGGAGGTGAAACAGCTGCTCTGAGGAAGCCTCCAGGAGTTCAAGGGCTCTCCTGCACCTCGCCGTGCTCAAGGACGAGGATCCCCTGGATGCTGCTGAGTGTTGGCTCCAGCAAGAGCCCAGGGCTGTCTCCATCCAGGGCTCCCTCGCAGTGAACAGCCCCTGCCTCCACACAGCACCGAGCTGGGCTCTCACCACTGCAGGAGCTGCTCCTGATGCCAAGGCCAGGTGGGCATTTGTCCTCCTGGAACATCACTGCCTCAGCTTCTGCTGGGCTCTAGTGCAGAGCAGAGCCCTGCAGGTGCCACCAAGGCTTTAAGCACCAACTCTGATATGGGGCGTGCGAATCTAAATAAAGCATCAAGGTATTTCACTTCAGTGACTTGACAAGTACCTGTGATTGTACATTAAACTGCAAACTTAGGAATGGGTTTAACCTTCCCGGTTTTGGCAAAATTTCCTGGTTTTGGCAAGGTGTGCCTTCAGTAGTGGCAATTGTAATGAAGAGGTGGGGAACATGGATTAACTGCAAGACTTTCACAAACAGGTGCTGCTTGCAAGAAATAAGAGGGTCAGAAATGGGAACCTCTGGAAATTTATTTAGTCTAGCTAGCATGAATTAACCTAATCCTTGCTTCCATAGCTGATGTAATATTAAAATCCAAAGGGTTCCATTGAATCATTTGGCAGAAGGGAGAAAGCAATGTGGGGATGTGCACTTAAATGGGGGCTTTTTGTTAGTTTTTGTATGCTTAAGGTTTCAGACACCACTTAGTGCCAGGCAGCTCTTCAAAGACACTTTGCTTCTCCTAGGGTAATAACAGTAATGCAGATACTTTGAGATAGGGCCAACAAATGATTTTGGTTCCTATGATGTCTGAAAATTTGGTAATGACAGGTGTGGCTTTAATCCAGGAGTCACAGCCACAGAAAAACCACTAAAGAGGCAAGCTTCTTGCATTCACCTGAAAGGCAATGGATAGAATGTTAGAAAGGGAAATGGATAAAAGACACCAGGAATTTTTTATTTCCTTTCTACAGCAGAATAATCAGTCTTGCATATAGGGAAGAAGTAGGTGGTTATCTGAACAAACTTTTCTAAGTATCTTAACTACTATCTCACATGACATTCTTACACAGAAGAATGGGAAAAAACTGGTCTTGATCACACTCTTATAAAGCAGGTATGGGAATGGTGGGAAATCTGTACCCAGTCTGGAAACCAGTCAGTTCCCAACAGGAAGAGCAACCTGCCTCGGGTGCAGAAGTTTGTCTATTCTGCTTTATTCAGCCCTCCTGGTAATGACATGAATCACGGAACAAGAAGTAAACTGATTAAATTCACAGCTGACACCAACCTGGAACGGCTGTAAATACACTGTGGGGAAGGATTAGAATTCAAAATGTTTGTGACAAGCTGGGGAAACAATAAGGGGTGGGGAAAATAAAAATAAAGAAGGTAACTCAATTAAGACAATGGTAAAATCCCATACATGGCAGAAATAGCAGCTACTGAAATATAAAATGGAAATAATTGCATAGGCAGCAGTTCTGCAGGAAAGGATCAGCCAAAGATCACATTTTGATGTAGAGAATAATACAGTCTGCATGACAAGCATGGTGGTAGTTCTTGCTGTTTGACTGGCACACTGGGGTGTTTGTGACTTCTCTTCCAGGAGAGTGCACAGTCCACAGGAAAAGGTGGTCTAAACACAGGAGCCTGCAAAATTTAGGAAGAAAGCTTAAAAGAATCAGAAATGTTTAGCTGAAAGATGGAAGAGCCATCAGCACAGAGTTAAACTCTCAAGTCTGAATGAGGCTGTTGCAAAGAGGAAAATAATCTGTCCCCCATGTCTGTGGTGGGTACAATCAAAACTGGTTCCAATCTGCAGTGAGAACCAGGCTGCAGAGCTGGAAAACCTGTCAGAGAAAGCACAGTCAAGCCACAGCTGATGGCAGATTCTTCAGCAATGAGTTTTAAAAAGAGGATAGAGAAGGCTAAGTCTTGATTTACACTGGTGAGGTTTGCTCTGGTGTCCATAAATCCCTTTCAGACCACAGCACAGACACAACGGGGGATGACACTCGCAAGCAGAAGGCAGGGCATGGCCTGTTATCAATGGTTGTGTCTGTTTGGTATGCTAAGGATAGAGCTATCTGAAAATCATGCTCAGTGCACCTGTGATGATCATTAGAATAGAGACAGCTGCTACTAAGTGTCATAAAAAGAGAAATTTATTTGTATTTAGTAATTTGTAGGTAACCAATGCTCATACACCTGACCTAATGGTCCAGGGTTCCTATGCCTCCCGAGCTGCAACTTGAAGCTAGGCACAAAGCTGAAGTTGTGCAAATATGCACAATGTGTGCAATGTGCACTTTGAAATTAAAAAACCCCAAGATATTCCATTTGTGGCCATTGGGCACTGAGCTTGAAAAAAGTCTTGTGTTTATTTCTTGTCTCGTCTCAAACAGCAAACCCCTCATCAGATTAATGCTACACAGAGGAAAGGATAAACATTTTATAAAAGATCAGGGGATAAATGCAAACACAAATAATAACCTAAATTATCTAATAGCTGGGCTCCATCCCTACTTTTTACATTACATATTTATATTTTATATTCACATGTGAAGATGAAATTCTGTTAAATTAGGTTGACAGACTTAGAATGAGTTTCTGAATGCAGCTTTTTCTAAAAGCTTACTTACAGATCATCTCTCCCTCAGTCACATAAAATGATTTCTTCACAAGCTATTAAAGAGGAAGAATTTCAAGAATTTTTCAAATTGGCTGACGCAAAGTAGTTTGATAGTTGCATGAGCTTCTATTTTCAAGAGAAATTATTCCCTAGAGAAAACTGTGCCGTTTCCCTTTTGTTTATTTATTTAACTTGAATTTTGTTATGGGTAATGCCCTGAAAAGTTGGAAATGCTTATAGCTCTTTTGCAAGAATATTATAAATGGATGCTTATCTCAGGCAGTAAATATTTTTATTTCTTTAAATAGAAATACCAAGTCAAGGAACAGGATTAAACAGGAAGCATAAGTCATGACCAGCAACAGATTTTCCATTTCCTACAGCAAAATGTTTCATTTTCTTTTCTTTTCTTTTTTTTCTCCATAGTAATTGCACACCATCATAATTCCTGAGGGGTGTGGTGCTGCCCACAGCCCAGTGCCAGCCCCCTCTTCCCCACGCAGGTGAAAAGGCTAAAACAGCTCAGCCCAGGGGAGAGCTCCCCTCGGAAGCACCAGAGCTCCATGGGATGCTCACAGGCCGTGCTGGACACCACCAATGGCCAAAGCCATTGCGCCTTCAGGACACCCTGAGAGCACTGCTGCTTCCCATGGCCTGCCCTCTCTGCCCTCTCTGCCTGCACTGCTGCTTCCCATGGCCTGCCCTCCCTGAGAGCACTGCTGCTTTCCATGGCCTGCCCTCCCTGCCCTCTCTGCCTGCATTGCTGCTTTCCATGTCCTGCCCTCCCCGGTTGCATTGCTGCTTTCCATGTCCTGCCCTCCTTGGCTGCACTGCTGCTTTCCATGGCCTGCCCTCCCTGCCTGCACTGCCTGTAGCACTACAGCTGAAAGCCAACACTGCAGGCTTGAAATGGCAGAAAGTGCCCAAAACCAAAGGAGCAGATCAGGTGCTCAAGGGTCTTGACTGTTTCCCTCAGACTACAAATGTCCCCTTTCTTTCAGCTGCTCCAGCCTCCCCCATATGTGAAGTAAAGCAGTCAGCTCCGTCACTCACTCCCAAATACATAAAAGTTTCCTTCTCTGGGTGTCGTTTTTATGGAGAGTCATTCTATCAAAAAACCACAGAGAGCAGATCCAAGTGCTGGAGACATGAAAAAGGCTACAGCTTGCTATAAAAGGATTCTCTCCTATGTAGTGTTTTCCTCATTGTGTTTAACTCTGTGCTGGACAAATCAAACAACATTAAGTCAAACATCAGGGTAATGCAATAGGAACAGTGTAATTGCAAAACAAGCCCACCAACCAACCAACCCTGAAGGACATAGCATGGATTAGGAGCTTGTGAGCAGAGTCTGGTACAAGGTTCACTGTAAAACAAAATTCTTCTTACGTGGTCTAGAGAGCCTTGCAGAAGTTGTTTTGACTAGTCTGTCTTGTATAGCCCAGGAAACTTTAGGACATTGCTTGAAACTCAGGATACAAAAGATCTTGTAGAACTGGAACAAAAGCAGAGGTCTATTTTTTTAGAGCAGTGATTGTAACACAAGTGCATGGTCAGGTCACTGTGGGCTTTCTTCCCAGTAACTGCTGTCTGCTTTAAATGCTGTCAAGCCCATTATTCACACCTCTTTGTAACCACAAAATTAAAACACAGGCAGTGGGTAACAACAGACTTTAATGACACACCTGGTTTGTACTTAGGACCATCTTTCAGACTCAAAATGAATGCCAAATCACCCTGGCAATCGCATTCCTTGTAGTTATCAGCCCTTCTTCTTTTTAAAATACATCTTTCTGACAGCGGCCCATAGCTACTATTTCCTTTTCATTCTCTGAAGTGCAGAGCACTACAAATACATCATTTCGCTTTGCTGCAGTCCTTTCTGTCCCTTTGATCATCTCCTTTACACCTTCTGCATTTCTGCTTCCCTCCCTTGCGCAGAACATCAAAAAAGAGCAGCAAGTAGGTTTTCCAAGGACAGAATCCCAACTGGTGTAGGCAGCAGAAATGCCACTGAAGTCAGAAACATTGCTGTATTTAAGCCAGCCAAAATTCTGTCCCTATACGTATTTCAAAATGCCTTATAATTCAATTAAAGCTTTACAATTCTCTTCTTGGAGTACTCACTGCTGGCTCAGGAATTTCCTTGTAAAAGTGTTAAACTCAACTGCAGTTCACTACTTTGTGACTCAAAGAGTAAACAATGAATGATGCTCCTTTCTTCCTTCCATTTGTTATGACCCCTTAAAAATGGCTTATGCTGCTAAGAAATAATTTTTCTAATAGTACCTAGACTGGATGTTTGCTTCCTGTATTTTACAAACTTAAACCAGTCCCCTTTGCCTTTGGCTAGTCTAAGCTCAACATTTTTTTGTCTATTTGTATAACTTGATTATAAAACTTCCAAATGCTTTAAACCCAAGCAATCTCCTAATATTACCACACTGCAAGTATGGCTTTTCCCAGCTCAGAGACTGCCAGTGGATGAATTTGGGAAGAGCTGCAAAGGCGGTGGTGTTAGGCTTGGGGTGATGGACAATCCTGGTGCTCGGCCCCTCTGAGAGTTCCGCTCCCACTGAACACTGCACAGTGCCCAGGAGCACAGCCATCCAAGAAATGTGTAAATACCCTGAAGAAATACCACTTGCCCTGTTTCATAGATTAGGAACTGAAGCCCAGAGCTAAAGCAGCACATTCGACATCCCAATATTCAAAAATGAAGTTAGTAAATTCTGTATTTCCTGTCCCTGGCTAATGATCCAAGTAGCTGGCATTCCTTTAGCTGTACTCTAGTTCATACATAATGAAAAAAAATTGTCTCTCTCATAACTGAGTATCTTGGATCTGATGTAGTATATGATACTGGTAAGATCAACATACACAATTTTACCCTTGCAGAAGCTGACAGTCCCATTCCTTACTCAGCTGGCAGAAGATGTGAACTGGGAAAAGGGATTTTCTTCGCAATTTTCTTGCATTGAGAATTGTTCCAGAGTAGTAAGAGCTACTCTTTACTCTCTACAGAAATCTCACCCTGTTAAATTGATCTTGTGACAGACAAATCCACATTTCAGCCACAACAGTGGGAAGTGCTGTAGGGAGGGCAATGCCCCTGAGAGGAGAGTATTTCTTAGTTCATGGGATGATGAAACACTTGTGAACTCTCTATGCTCCAGCCAGCTTTTGACCAATTTCTTTGCACCTCAGTCTGATGTTGCACTGCCTCAATACTGCTTAGTTGTCTCTTAGGAATCACTGCTAGTTTCAAATAAAAAAAAAAAAAAGGAGCAGAAGGGCTGCAGTGGAGCAACTATCTTGGTGAGTAAAGCAGCAGATACTAAGTAACCCTAAAACTTCAGAGAGCCATCACTGACACGTACCTCAACATCTACAGTTAAAACTCTGTTTCTAAATCCACAAAAACTTTTGTATGCATCCATGTAGAACAGTTCATGTTGCTCAAGCACCAGTTTCCAGTTTGATTAATGAAGAAATAAAAATGCAAACTAGGTCCAGACAACCAGCACACAAGTGAGCAAACTGCCCAACTGTGCCTTAATAAAGCTTCTTCCTCTCCCCTCCCTGCCTGTTGAAGTTCACTTGTTTTAGATGAGAACATGAAGTCATCAAAAGGCAGATTAATTTCAAAGCTTCATAGCCTTTTTCCTTTTTTTTTTCTGAAATGCTGGTGTGGACTGAGAGCCAGACTAGCAAACTCACCAAGAAAGGATAAAGCGTTCACCCTGCCCAGAACAAAAATGCCGAGAACTTTCTCCCCTCCCTTCCTTCTCCCCTCCGTCCCCGCCTCCCTCCCCTCCCACAGTTCTCCCGCCCCCCCTGAGGCAGCGTTACCTAATTTCTACACAAACACGCAGTTTCTATAAGCATCACCTTCAAGCAGCTCTGGCTTTCTGTCTGATCACATCTTGGTTTAGGGGAGCAGAGGCGAAGACCTACTACTGAGGGGTTCTGCAAGGTAATCAACTTGTTGGATTTTTACTTTTTGTTTGTAATGCCTAACTTGTGGTTAAGTAGATGGACCAAGAAAAAACTCCTGGCAAACTGCCTTGCTGGAATTTGTTGAAGTAGAAAAGCCTCAATACAAACTCAGAAATAGATTTTAAAACATTTTGGCTTGCTTGCTTCCTGCAGGGAAACAGAGGCAGTTTTCAAGACCAAGATCTAATTTAAAATATATAATCACTAGAATTTCTTTTAGTCATGGGTGCCAGTTGTATGTGTTTAAATACACATACGCATTCTGATTTAGTTTCAGTTCATCACATTAGACAGGTTTAGCAAGCAGCAGTCCACCGGGACCATGTTCCAGCTGTTTCACTCAGCTCCCCACCGGCTGCATGTCTTTCTCTCCAGCCATACTGCTGCAAAATGCCCTGAATACTTTGTACCTTCTTGTATCTTTTGCAGACTCTAAAATTGCCAAGATGCTTCTGATTCTTTCTCTGGTCACTGGGCTCGCCCTGTCTGCCTCTGGTGTCATGACAGATAAGGAAACTGATCCACGCCAGGAGCCACTGTATGAAATACAGAAACAAGTGAACGACCTCTGGCAGAATTTGCTCTACCCAGTAACACGTGGCAATGACACTGATGGGATGATTTACGCCACTTGTGAAATGAAGCCCAGCTCCAAAATAGATGCTGACAAGCCACAAGTGACTGGACAAGTCTTATTCAAGCAGTATTACTCATATGGAAAATTGGAAGCCATTTTTTACTTGGATGGGTTTCCATTGGATAACAATCAATCCAGTAGAGCTATACACATCCACGAGCTTGGAGACCTCAGCAACGGCTGTGATTCTACAGGAGGACACTATAACCCTTTCAGAGTGAACCACCCCCGGCACCCAGGAGATTTTGGCAACTTTCTTCCTAAAGAAGGCAAAATCAGAAAATACAAAACAAATCTCTTTGCCACAATCTTTGGTCCATATTCCATCATGGGCAGATCTGTAGTAATCCATGAGCAGGAAGATGACATGGGCAAGGGAAATAATAAGGCCAGTTTGGAAAATGGAAATGCTGGGAAACGTCTGGCTTGTTGCGTGATTGGGATAAGCAACAAGAACTTGTGGGAAGAGAAACTGCCTGAGGTTATGGACAAAAAGAAGAGAGGGCTCAACAAAAGAATGTACAGCCAGGCTTAGGTGAAGTCCAAAATGCCAGCTACAGCCTGGGCAGCCCAAAGTCACTCAGGCTGTGCCGTTGCCCACTAAGATACATGGCTGAAGGATTCCCATTTGCTTGCTCCTCTATGAAATGCATATCACTTCTGTAGAGCCTCCTTTCTGTAAGCCCGTCAATAAAACCAGCATCAACTCAATACTGTGAGTGTTTTCTTGAAGAAAAAAGATTCCCTTTTATGCAGTTGGGGAGTTGAATGCATGTAAGTGTGGATGGGAAGGCTACACGGGCTAAAGAATCTGTGCACTGCAAGGGTCTCTTAAGGGATCGTTAGATACTAAAGGAAAAAAGTAAGGATTTGCCTCTCATTAGACACTATTCTGTAGTTGGGTGCCAACTTGAAAAGCAGAAAGGTCTCTATGCTGTTAACAGTGTTGGGTGTTGTGTTTCAAGACCTTGGTAGTGGAGTTCCCCTAGAAATAAGGGAAAGTACAGAAATTCCTGTGGTGAACTTCAGACCCATTATGTTATTCTACTTGTGTAAGTCTCCAGTTTGTGGCTGTTAGTAACAAAGTTATATACAACTCTTATGATGCTGCTTAGATAATGATGATAAAGTTAGCAGATTAGAGAGAAATATTTTCAAAGCAAAAAAATACAGAGTGTGTTACTTCATAGAGAACTGTGGGAAGTAAATCAGTCAGTTTAGGCTGGGAGAAGTGACAGTGAAAAGATTTAAATAAGATAATTTTCAGACTTAAAACTCTCAGTAAGGCTTCACTTTTTTAATTTAACACAACTCGGTGAGAATATTAAAACACCACCCCATGGCTATCATCCATCTGATACTAAGAAGAGAAAAAGTAACAAGCAGGTAGAACAAGTATATCAGGAAATGTTTTTATTAAAGATGACAAAATTTATTAATATAGTTTAACCATGTTGTGCTGTTAATCCAGGCAGCAACAAAAAGTGGTTTTCAAATAAATTAAACTGCATAATTTAGAAAGCAAACTACAAAACAGAAGCTGGTAAACAAAATGCTGTCTTTTAGAAATGTAGTGGATTTTCAACTTAATCTCAGTTAAGATTTTGAAATACATTCCTGAGCTCATAGGGATAAAAGAAATTCCACTGTCTTTATTATACAAATTCCCATATGCTTAAAAATAGTCTCACTTAGAAAAGAAGCAGCATTCTAAAAGATGCTTCTTAATCTGTCATTTTCACACACTTATTTTACAAATTCAGTGAACATAGTTTTTCCAATAACCACAACATTGTACTTTCAAATGAAATCCTTCTCACAGATAATGCATGACTTCACTTCTAGGTAAGTCAGCCTCCTTAAAATCAGTTTGTGAAATGCAGCTCTCTATACTCCTGCCACAAAATTCCCTTCCCAGTTTGCTTCCCCAAAGCCCAACACCAAAAAGGCTTACATGGTTGTGATTTCTGCACTTGTAAAGTAGTAGAAAAAGGGAACACAGGTCGATCAAAACAAAACAAAACAAAACACCACCTTTCTAAACCTAAGTTAATGTTGAATCCACAAAAAAACACTAGTTAAATTTACTGGGAAAAAAAATCATTGTTATAATAGCACAACAATATCAATTAAAGCAATATCCAGGGAAGACACTGACAAGACTATTTAATTACTTATTACCTAGTGCAGCAACAATGTCTTACTTTTACAAGTCTCCTTGCTTTGAAGTCTTGTGTTCCTGGGAGAAGGCTAAAAACGTAGCTAGGACACACATTTGCTAGAGTAGAAAGGAGAGGGGCAGTATTGCAGCAGTGGCATCACACTGGAAATGAGCTTTTCAGAGATCTCTGTATCTTACTGGACTTTAGCGATTGCAAAGATTTAAGAATGACACCTAAGAGGGAGAATGGTGTGAGGACAATTACCAAGATGCCCTAATTGTTGGGCAGTACATCAGTATGCTCTCACAGAAAAGACATACTGAAAAGAATCAGCAAATGAGGCACTAAGAAGCTGTTGATCCAGCACTGCTTCAACCTCACACCAAGCTCTTCATTAACTAATAGCATTAACTGGCTGTTAAGGGACCGTGAGCAAAATGCTCATCTGCACATCTCTGGGTCAGGAAAGACACAGGACAAGGAAACAGTAGAAGACCCTCAACATTTCTGAGCTCAACTATAGGAAATCTTGACCTCCTTATTTGCTTGCCTCAGTTCTGACTGCATTGATATTTAGCTCTGTGCAGGATCAGCCTGTGAGAGATAGAAAAAACACATCTCAAATAAAATGCTACTTCATGTGACATTCAGGCATTAGAGGAAAAAATCCTGCACATTCTCCTGGAGATTTTAGGTCCTACAGCTATTTTTCTTCTGACTGTCACAAAAATGAGTCAGTAATGCAGTCAGTTACGATCAGTGGGAACAGCTTAACACTATTTCAGACACTTAAACTCTTCTTGGTTTTTTCAGGTAATGAGGAATTTTAACAGTGATCAGGATAACAAAATAAAAACTTTTTACTGCTTCATATCTCTAATATGCTTAAATATTTATAGAACTTTCGTTCCTAAGGACTGCTGCTTAACATCAGTGGAATGCTGCAATGCCCAATTACCCTTAAACACAAAGTAAACATATTTGAGGAGCACGGTAAGTATGGCTTTATATCCTGCAGACAGACACTAAAAGGGTTACACAAATGCACCTGCTAGGGAAAACACATGAGAACAGAGACAAGCCACATTTTTCACCTCCCGCCTATCACTGCTTATATTTATATGTAATAATTTACATACAGCCTTTCTTCTGCTGAATACAAACCGTTCATGGACTCTGACACCTTGATTATGGCAGCACCTGCTAGCTCATCTTACACATATGGAAGAGTCTGTCAGTACTGCTAATATAAACTCTCTTTATTCAGTAGCTGACAAGTGGGCTGTAAAAACTTGCAGCTGGCAGTTATTTGTCAAAGAAGTACTCAATCTGGGAGGGATTTTCCTTTTTATTAGTAGTATTTTATTAAATTTGCTTTAATTCTCTCTGATTGGTTTCAAGTTCTAGGAGTGAGAAATGAACATTTACAGACAATTAGGTCCCAAGCCAGCAGAAAAATTGCCTTGACGGCTGCTGGCCCACAGAAGCTCCACAGCTGCAGAGACTATTCCTTATGCTACAAACAGGAGAGCAAAGACCTGCCTCCCCTTCCCCAACAGCTGCTAACTTCAGCGTTAAGTATTCCCTCGTTGCTGCCTTCCTAGAAGCAGAGTGGCACAGCTCCAGCACCAGGACCAAGCTAGGGAATGACACAGCAGCTCCCTTTTCCCCAGTTATTATAGGAATGTTTTTCTATGACTAAACCTCTTCAAGAGAAGAAGTTTAAGAAAGTGGCATCAATGCAAATAATCCTTCTATCATACCATAGACTGGTGAAATGAGGAGGGAAGGAAGAGTTAACCCTAATTCCAAATAATAAGAAAATAAAAAAGACACACAATTCCTTTAGAAAGGAGAGCACAGATGGAGTAGGCTGAAATCTATCACCCATTAACTAAGCCCAAAGGCCTGTTCCAACTCCTGTAAGTAGAGGAATGTAATTCCAGAAATTGACAGAGCCAAGTAGTTGGTGAGGACATCACTGGTTTCTCCTCTTGCTGTTTTCCTTGCTTTGGAACAGCATCGCTGTTTCTCACGGTAAGACTTCTGGCTTCTCTGATGATACTTCCTTCAGAGCTTCATAAAATTGGGCTCTCATTATCTGGTGTAATAACTCCCTTCATTTTCATGAGATGAGCTGGGAGAGGAAAGGAAAAATTTTGTACAGTTGACAAAATACAAGGGTATAAAGGTTTGTAATAGGAGAACTATATACATGCAGGGATAGTTTTCAGAAACTTCCTGTAGGGGAATAGTGATCTTATTCTAAGGATGTCCTTACAGTCACTATATGTAAAGAGAAACAGAACACAGTCTGAGAAAGAAGAAAAAGCTCGCAGCCTTAAGATGCTTCTCAATTTATCGCTCCAAATTTTTCATCCTTGAGAGACACTTCTCACCATTAAAATACAGTCCAGCATTAGGACCATACATGTTACAGGAGCCTAGTGATAACAAGATAAATCATTATCACTGGCCTCTTTTCGACACTAATGTAAATTACATCAATCTATATAGAAACTTCAAATCATTACAAAAAACCAACATGACTAAACCGCATCACTAATTCTTTCCCTTAGGTAATTTACAATTTTGGTACACTACAGCCAGAACTAACAGAGAAACATCTTTCTTAAAGAATTACTAACACTTCACTGTAAAATAATCAACCCTACAGCACACTATTTCACTGATCATATCTGCAACAGCACAGACACTGCACAAGGATTACAGTGAGATGCTCGAGGGCCTGGATTTCATACCTCAAGCCAAACTGTTATCCAAATATTCACGGTTTTCAGCAGCATCAGATGGTTTCTTGTTTTCAGATTCAGAGAGCTCCTCAAAGCTGTTATTTGTGTCTGCAGTTGTAACAATGAGCCCTCCGTGCCTTCCAGCGTCCTCAGTACGCACCACATCCATGGTGCTGCTATTTTGATCCCCTCTTTTTTTTGGAGTTTCACAATCTCTCTCTGAGGTTTTGTCATTGTCTTTCAGGGCCTCAGTTTCACCTGTTCGTTCATTCTCAGAATTTGAGGGATCTGTGGGGTCAGATGGATCAGGGCTGGAAAGTGGGAACTCTGCCTCTGATGAATCATTAAGCTCTGCTCCAACTCCCACGTTCTGCTCCCCCACAGGAGCGCCTCCTCTTTTCCCTTCCAGTTCTGCAACTGTCAGTTTAATTATCTGACTTCCAAGCTTGTTTATGTCTTCTTCCTCAGAAGATAGCTGGGGTAATGAAGGGTAAAAATGTTTATTTTGGTTTCTGTTATTTAAGTTTGTTCCCTCTGGAGCCAGGGACTCACTTGCAACAGCATAAGTTTCATCACGTTCTCCCTTCTGTTCTGCTGAAAGAGAAATGGAACAGCAAGATACTCAAGTCAGTAGGAGGCATTTGTTAAATATCTGATCTGAAGAATATTACTACCAGTGCTGGACCACAGAGATGTTTATCTCAGTAAGGAACTTTTAAGAGTGCTTCCCTATCCCTCCCAGGCCTATTTCTTAGACAATAAACAATCAACACTAAGTTTCTTGCTGGATCTGGCCCTGTTTTGGATCCTGTCTTTCCCTAATACCAACAACTCTTAAGAGTCAGACAGTACATACTGTAGAACAGCAAGGTCAGACAAACTTTTTCAGAGGAATATCAACTCCAAGCAAGGCATTTAGCTATGGAAATTTTTGGCATAGTTTACCATTAATACCCCCATCACTACCAGTTTCAGGGGTTAACACGAGCTCCATTTATTTTGAGCTTTTCCCAGGCTTACATCCAACAATGAGGTTTTGTTATTGGTCCTGCAACATTTCTCCAAACATAGAAGATTATTTGAATTGAAAATAAGCATGCGAAGAGTTAAGTAAGAAAAATCAGGAAATGCCAAAAATAAGTCTGCCTTGAGAGCTTAAAATGACTCTTGTGCAGATGCATTACCTTTTAGTATATAAGAATTTACTCCATTCTCTCACAGGAATCCTGCCTCACACAAGAATGGGACTGCCTGGCTGCAGAGGACAAGCCTACTGTCTCTATCAGACCTGCCTCATTTGGAATTTGGGAGGTACTGAGTGAATGAGACCAGGGCTGCCATGAAGGAAACAGGCACTCTTACTGCCATCAACAAAGCTAGGAATGCAATTCTGAAGAGCTGGAATTTAAGTCTGTGGAAAAGGCAGGGATAAATTAACTTTCAAAAGGTGATCACCCACTGGATCTAAGCCTCATTATCTGAGAAGTCAGCTGGAAAACTAGGAGCTTGATGTGCAGTACTGCTCTGCTTTGCTGTACATCAAAGTGCTCCAAATGAGCCAAAATATATGTACCTCAAATTAGCACTTGAAATTAGCAGGGACTCTACCTTAGTCTTTGCATGCCTCAGTTTCCTCCCTCTTACAATAGGATAACTCCAACCTATCACCTTGCTGCAATCTCCTGAAGATAAATTGTCTCAAAGCACTAAATCACCAGAGAAAAGTTCATAGAAGAACAGCATTGTTTTCTTCAGGAATGCCTGAAACAGCGCCCAGGCGATACAGCAGGGACAAGGCATTCAGCAGTGGAGTGGAAAAACCCCACATAGCTGTTTGTTAGCAGCTGTGAAGCTCAAGTACAACCCATCCCACGACACTCTCCACCCTGGGCAGCGGATAAAGTGAGATTTGGTGGCACAAGACAGGCTTTAATTCCTATGATTGTACTCTGTCATTATGCATGTTCACACAGGAACTGTGCAGTAGGATCCTACAGACATCCACCATCCAGCTTAACTGAAACAATGATAACAAGTACAGATTAAAGGAGGCTTTGATGAGACCAGGGTAAGCAGATAGACTGGATAAAAAGAAGCCTGAGAAAGCCCTCTGATTATCTACAGATCTAGCTAGAGCAACACTTGATGCATTATAAAAAGTTCTGATGAAGAATAAATGTTCGTTCAAAAGCTAAAAAGATTTCTTGGGTCAAACAGGCACCAAATACCAGTACTACTCTTTAAAAGACCATAACTGACCAATGTGACATGAGGCCTAATATATAACGATAAGTAAGAATTTCATTTCTATTCTGATTATCAACTGTTTTCACTCAACTGATCCTTCAGTTAATAGGAAAATAAGAGTAGTTTTGTTTTTATTTCAGTAACACTTTAAACCAATGAAGGCTGATGAACACACTCCTATGTTCTTCCCAGTTACCAAGGACCCCCAGGTTTTGGAGGTACATGGTATAGATGAAAAATTGCAGTATGCACCAAGTTCCTAAAGCTCAACAGCAGTTATTCCCTGTGCAGAGTGGTACACAAGGCACCAGTGTATCATCCCCATACAGATGCTGACTGCATAGGAGTTGTCTCCAAGCATAGGGATATGCCCCACAGCTGAAAACACACTACTTCCTTTCCAGGCTTTGAAGGGAAGATGGCAGCCCCAAAGATCCTTCAGAAAAAGCATCTGGAGCAGCAGAACAGGTTATTGTTGTTTCACCTACTGCTAGAAACTATGGTGTCCCCTGCCCAGCTGGTCATATATATGTGCTCATCTATCTCACCAAAAGTTGGCCCAGTTTAATTATCACAGAGGTAACTTTTGTCTCAGTTCTCACTGCAGGCTATCAGATATATTGGGACACAGGCAAGGGGAAACCCAAGCTGTTTGTGCAGGCAGAACAGTACTTTCTTAACCTACTCCAGTTTGATGACAGAATTTCTGTGACTAAGCTTGGTTCTCATTAAGGTCATGGGATGGAGAGGAGGAAAGAAGGAGATGACCTACTGAGAGCTGATTCTTCCTATGACGGCCACAGGTCTAATCCTTGTCTGTCTGTCCCTATCCAAGGCTGTTCTGCTCTTCTCTTCCCCTGCCTATCTTTCTGCTCCTGCTCTATATCCCCTTATTTAACCAGTCCCTACACTCACTGTGCCCATTTCTCATCCACCTTTCATTATTTTTTAATCACATCTTGCTTCACTGCCAGCGTTCTGATTCCTCACTCCTGTGCTCTGACCTCTGCTCAGCCACATGCAGGTCCCTCCTCACTCAGATTTCCATCAATTCTGTCAATCCCCATCTACTTTAGTCTTCCCACCACTGGAGAGTCCTGATCTTGGCCTTTCTTCCCTGTCTGCTCCAGGTTTTGTTCCCAATTTTACTTTATCTCAAAGGAATGGTGCATACAGACTTTTACCAGCAGTGGAGTAACAAAACAAGCTCAACAGAATAATTGGTTTGTTTTTGGCAGATGAGATTTGTAAGTGAATCATGTAGAATGAGGTAGAAACTCCAGACTCTTTCCTCAGGCTGGAACCCTTTTCCCTAGATTTCAAATTCCTATAATTATAGAGCAAATGCTTGCATATTTGAAAAAAAAAAACCAAAACAAATTAAAATATAAAAAAGAAAAAAAAAGCCCACCAAAAACCCCTCGTGGTCATCAGTATTTAACACAAAAAATAAGTTATTTGGCTCTCTTAAAAAAAAAAATCGGCTGATGTAGAAAACACAGCATGGAAAGCTTCAGCCCAGAGCTAAGGTTTGGCAGTATTACAAAGTAACAGAACAGGGTCTGATGAGATGTGACAGGCAGATCAGACTGCCTGTCTGATCAGCCTGTAATCACAACTGTAATACCAGCCTCACCTAGGACAAATATGGAAAGAAAAGAGCATAATGCCACCAAGTAAATACTTTCAGTAACTGCAGATTTAATTAAAAATCAACAATTAAGTAGGTAAAAGAATGAATATTTATGAGTTATTATTACTCACCAGAGAACTATTCATTACACTTTTACTTCTTATTTTTAGCAAAAATATCAGCTGATCAAGATTATAAAAAAGATCAGTCTGGCTGTCACATATTATCAGATAATGACATGGACTATAAAAGTCAAAATTAAGCCACAATCTATTTAGTTTCAAGACTGACAAATAAATTGTTTATGATGTTTCATGGTTAGCTGAGAAAGATCTGGGCATATCATAATGTTATGCCCATTAAAGACCTTATCCAAATGCCAGTAAGCAAATATAATAATCCATCTCCCATCCGTTATGAAAAACTAAGGAAAAAACCATCAAGGTTATCAGCAATTGTCAAATAAAGTTAAGCTTGACTTTGAAGAGATGTTAACGTTTGCTGTTGGAGAAGGATTTTTAACAAAACACGTGTAAGACTATAAAAAAAGCAGTCAATTTCTCTGGGAAAATGAGTTGGGTATTTCAATTTACCATGTGCAATCAGGAAGCCATTCATCTAGACATCACCTATAATGCAGGAAAGTGCTAAACCAGTTCCACAGACTGCTTCCTACTGTGCGTTTTAACTGAGGGAAAAAGTGCAGGAATCAGTTAACTGGAACACAGATGGCATGAATAACTTCTCACAGTATCAAGTTATCTGTCAGGAAAATTCTTTGAGGTGTAAGACCTGATCCCTAGCCCTGTGCAATCTATTCAATAGTAACTTTTCAATCGTTTCTTTGCTATTTGTACTGGGACCATCTATCTGTTTTACTTGGGGATGATGTATTCAATCTCTGTGACCACTGAAACTTTGCCTTCTGCTATCCCAGCATGAAAATTTATTACATTTTATTTGGAAAGAAATGAGTGCTCAGCTCTCATCATGTTCTTACAATCCAGGTGCTCACCTTGTACTTCAGTTCTCTGTGGCTTATCAGCGAACGCTAACAGGGGTGACCTGGAGCGCTGTATCACAGGCAGGGTTGGGTCACTGAATGTTATCGTATCCTTCCCACCTGCAACAAGCACAGTGTTAGAGCTGCTACTTCACCAATTACAACCGTTGTGCACCAATGATATTCAAACATACCCTGCACATTTTTAACAATGTTATTGAAAAGTACAGAACAGGAAAAGCATCGCAAATGATCCTTTCACGGCATGGATAAAATACTCTGTACTGGAGCCAGAATAAATATGCAAAGCAAAGGCAGAAAAGGTGTATGTTTTTGTCTGCAGTACTGAGTAAGGGCCAGATTTTGAAAGACCAGGTGCTGTATGCAGCAAATTGTATTAGCAATTAGAGTTCAATTAAAAACATTAATAATCCGATCATACCAAAGTAATGGATCACTTGCATACTATTACCAGCAAGTGTTCAGCACTGACTCTTTACTCTGTATTATTCTGTCTCATGTGATACAAGCAGGTTCATCATTATGTAGCTTTATACTTCAGACTTACATATTCTTCTGCAATGCTTCCTTAAAAAAACCCTAAAAACTTAGCATAACTAAGAACTGAGGGAGCAAACAAGTACACATTGCTGGGGAACAGGAGGGATTTTAATCTGAAAATTCCAAAAACATTTCTGAGCATTTGCATTTTAAACCAAATGGGAAAAGGCAATTTTCCAGCTCTTTTGCAAACAAAATAGTGCAAGAAACCCTTCATCTAAGGACTCTGCTGTAGATGCTTAGTCTTTACATACTTAAGCAACGCAGAAAGCAACACCTGCAGATCCTTTAGGAAGTCCTCCACTATTCAGGATGCTTATGTTTTTAGTGACTGACACTACCTTAAACCTAGAGGGGAAACGGCAGGAAATGTGCAAGATCAGCTAAGCGTGGTGTTTGTGTGGCCTCCAGAACAAGTGCCAACTGATAAGTAATGGCTGGGGAGGCAGCAAGATACTGCTCTATTTATCTCCATGAGAACCGACATTTATGTAACAACTGCTTTGCCCCTCTAAATCTGTTTGTACGTTTCACCTTAAGGCAACATCCTAAATCTAATCACCCATCCAAGACAAAGACTTTCAAGAGAGCACCAGGTCAGGAGATACCCAGAATAAATCCAACTCTGAGAAAGTTCTGGTGCAAACTAAGGAATAATGAAAGTCAAGCTGTTCCCATGGAGTCTACCTGGACTACTCCAATCCCTAACTCCTTTTAAAGGCACTGGCTGCAAATACCTTGATCCTGAAGGCAGTAATGATGTGTTTAAACCCTTGCCATGTTGGGCAATACACCGCAGCAATGTGAATGCAATTAATGCTTTTGAAGCATGGATCCCGTCAAACTTTAATCCCCCTGTCAAGTATGCATCGGAATTCTGCCTTTGCCAGACCAGTAATAAAAACCAATACTAACTAACAGCATAGAGGACAACCCTCCCACTATAAGACAAAATTCATTAAAAACATAAAAAAGGAAAAAAAAAATCCAACCAGTATTTCAAAATGCAAAAGCTCCTAGATGAATGTACTTTCCTGCAACAGTGACGGAATTTTTTGTTGGAAGAACCAAGTCATACAGGGAACTTGTGGTGTGAAAACACCCAACAGATATTCACATGCAGTCAGAAGCAGCCACATATCCAAAAAGATACAAAAGAATCCAATGGGGGAAGTAAAAAGATGATGAATAAAAAAATTGGGTAGAGGTTTTAATATGAAAGTAGAAAGCAGAAGCTTTTTTATTTATTTAATAAAAAAAGTAAAGCCTGAGCTGAAGTCCCTGAAGATTGCAAGACAAGCTTCAAAAAAGATACTTCTTGACTTCCAGCCAGAATTTACTCAGTAAACACATTTACTTTCACATTCTTCTCTGAAAACCAGCCTGGTTACAGAAAATAAAGCTAAGCTCAGTATCCACACATCTTAACAACAGATGTGGCCCAAAGAGTCTGATGCATATTTATTTAGTAACAGCTATTCACATCCATTCATGAAGAAAGCACATAGGGGTACTGCTGCACTACATTCTGTGAATCGTGATCTGAAGTTGGATTACACACAAAGAATTTCAACTAGCTGCTGTGTAAGCTCAATTTCATAACTTATATAGCTTCATGTTCCTCTAATGAATTTTTCAAGGACTATAGTGAAACGTATACAGATCTCGAAATACATATAGGTTTTCAGTAGTAGTATATATTTCATTTTCTTCTCCAGGGCTGGGTATTCTCCTATAACCTCTGCTGCACCCTAAGCCACTGTAACTGGCTACAGCCACAGCAGAGCCCATTAATTCTACCTTGCCTCTGCTCCATGCTGATTACTGCAGGGCAAGAGGCAGCACGGAAACCCTCTTATCATCCCACACAGAAAAAGGCTGAGTCACGGTTGGCTCTCCCTTGGACTTTTTTCAGTGGAAATCTGGAATTTTCAGGAAATGATAGATTTAAAAAATAATACAGAATTACTTGTCTGAATGTCTAGTGACATCAAATTGCAAAAAGAATAAGATGGTGTTTATTATGTACTATGATTGAATACATTTAACTTATTTGTGTGCGTATTTCAACCACAATGTAGCCAAGACAAAGCAAAGAATTAAATGCTTTTGTGAACATCACATTCTCTGCTTCCTTCTCAAGGGAAGTAGGATCATAAAAAGAAAATCAAAGTCAAATCTATGCCCAAACTTGCTTTCTTTTCAGCAATGAAAATGAATCTCACAAGAGATTAATTTAACTAAAGCCCATTTTCAAAGCAGGGTAATATAAACTCTGGTAGGCAAAACTTCCACAGAAAATGAACTATGCTACTGATTTCACCTTTTCAAAAATTAAACATGCACTTCCTCTTGATTAGCTTCCCCATAGTTCATTCATGGCTTTCTCACAAAGCAGATGATACGTATATCACTTAACAAAAAACTAGAGGCATTCAAGATCTTTCTTCAATAGGATCAAGTATATTAACAGCATTTGGAAGATATTATTATCTGGATGACAGTGGATGTTATAAATGTTATATAAACAATGATGACTAAGTAGGAACATTAACTTCAGATTAAAACCCTGCAATTTATAATGTGCATTTCTTTCAGTGCTAGAATGAACATCAGCTTTTATCTGCTTTTTTTTTCCAATGACAAAAAATTCCACTCACAACCAAATAATATCTTTTCACTCTGGATTTAAGACTGAGTAGTTGAGATACTCTCCATGTTCTGCTCCTCATCCAAGACAACATTCAGCTGCAGAATCCATTGTGGTGTTCCCACACTATTTGTTACACACTGCTGTTTCATGGAGCAGAAGCTTTACACACTCTGAAAACTGGTGACCCACCAGGAGTTGCAATGCTTTTTTTGACCACCTCAGGATTAGAGTGCACTTGGAAATAAAGTGCATTTCTGATTTAAAAGACAAGGAAAAAATCAACAAAACCTCAGGGCTCAACACAACTCACAATCCAGTGTAAAATTCCTTTAGGAATATTTAAGATCATCCTCTCTTACTACTTCCCTTAAAGCAAATTAATTTTCATTTAGAGCAGCCTCTACTTCTCCTGTGGTCATCTAACTCATTTGACTGAACATCTTAATCTGCTGGACATAAAAATGTTCAGATAACATTCCCATTTATTTACATGCAATGACAATATTTAACATACTGCTAACATCAGTTACTAAAAATATACGTTAAGCAGAACCTACTCCCAAATCCCACTGAGACATTGTAGCTCAGGCCTTCAGGCAGCAAAAGAAAGGAAGGAAAGAGACAGTTGTTATTGTGTAAACATTAATTTGACATTTTACCTACATAGGTCAATACGGTGCAAGAAGTTCCTGCTTCCATTTTTTAAAATACATTTTGCGAACATGAGAAATGCTGCATTTATTAGATTAAAAATTTAAGGAATGCTAGTTTTGAAAAACAAAACAAAACAAACAGACCCCTACAGTACCTTGAACTGGTGAGTTTGAGAGACATGTTTGTAGTGATGTACTAAACTGCATTAGCAAGGTCTTAGACAAACATTTCATCTTCATCTCTTGGAGAATGTGGGGAGGGACAAATGCACTAAGTACACTACACATGTTAGGTGACTAACTGTGGAATAATCCACGGGAACAGATTTGGACCTCTAGTTCTGGAAAGAGTCAAGCGGGACTGAGAATGCCCAAGCAGGCAAGCTGAAGTGGAAACACACCACATCAGCCCAAACAGCTGAACAGCACAGGTTTGTTACAAGAGCTCTTCAGCGCTGTCAAATGCTTTCTTCTACATGTAAAGGTTAGGTGGAAAAAACAGAGCCAAAACCCAGAAGCCTAAACCACCCTCTCCCACTCTTACTAGCACTGATAGGAATCTGTAAACAACAAAGCCTAATGATGCAAACACCACCAACAAAGTAGCATAATTTACAGTGGTTACAGAAGACACAATTAGGCGCAATGGGAAGAAAAAAAGCAAAAACTAAATGTAAATTAAATATTGCACATTTTCCTAACAACGACGTCTATTAAGAAGCAGATTAATCTCCCATTACTTGAGTAATTCTAAACCAAATACAATACTTAAGACACTACAGGGAATAAGCCTGTTCTGGAGAGATGGACTAGAAAATTTAGGACCATTTACATTTCCAGTTTCTAGGAGTTTATGATTCTACAGAAAAGCATTTTAAAAACACTAAAAAAAAGTTACAAGAAGTACAAAATTAATAAATAAAATAGTTTGAAAAACATAATGGCCAATAACCTGTGTATTATTTTATGCAATGTTTAAATAAAATAGTTCACTTTTTTTTGCCTACAGTCTATGGAAATAATTTGATTACTTCAATATTTAAACCTTTTTTTTCAGCACCTTTCATGTTATTTTCAATGCATACTTAAGAGTTTACAAAGTCTAGTGATTTTTGCTTTCCACTTAACATTTATTAGATATCGCTGATTTTGCAAATGTGCTGAATAGAACATTCACAAAATAACTGTCATTAAAAAAATTTACAGCCCAATTTCTCTTAAATGCAAACATACCCTTGAAAACAAAATAATGCAAGCTATTCTCCTGAATTTTTACTAACCTGGAAGACTCCATAAGCCAGCGATTTCCAAAGTTCTTAATTTCTTTTCTAGTTCAGCCACTCGATTACCTAGAATTCTTTGGAAAAAGAATAGTTGTTATACCAAGGTAACCAAAGCCCAATTACTTATATGACTACAGTTGAATTTTTAAATTGCTACTTAATTACTGTAGTAAACCTGTGTACAGTCATCTCTTTTCACTAACAGCAATGGACAACCTCCCCCAGAGGTAAAAGAAAATTAAATGTATTTGTCTAATCTATCCCATGATTTTAAAAAAGTAAAAGGCCTAGGATGTACTGGACATTCAACCTTTGCAGTAAAGACAAAGAAAAGCAACTCACAATACTTCTATCTTCTTGCCTGCAAATATCACTTTATTTTCTTTATAGCTAAAACCAGAAGGTAAAAACTACAAAGACAAAATATGGACAACTCAAGACAGCTTCTAGATTGATTTTGACATTACAAGACACAAATTTTGCTAGTCCTTTATTCAGGGAGTTTTCTCTATCACTAAGATTGCTTAAAATGGCAAAGAATATTTTTTCTACTACAACTTTTTTTAAGTGTTGAACTGCTTTTTACTGTACTAAAAAGCTTCAAGGTCTTTAGAGCCTTTATCACCCACTCTTAGTTTTCACTGCATTTCTTGGGTCATCTCTTCTTTTGTATCTGATTTCATACACAAATACTATTTGCAGTTAGCTCTCCTGCAGGATTTAACTTTTCGTCTTAATTCTCTCCCCAGATCAAATGAGAGATTTCTATCTTGCAAAGAAAGCTCTTTTCTCCAATGAATTTCTGCAAGTGTTTCACAGGCACAGCAAGTCTGCTAGAGTAAAAAGGCTTTAAATAAATCCCAAACAATACTCAGTAGAGTGAGAAACCTAGACAAGGCAGCAATTCTAAACATGACAGCAGAGATTATGGACAGCAAGTTTTAGTCATCAAATTACAGCAACAGGATAAGTCAGTTAAATTTGAACTGAATGCTGAGAAGCAGCATATCCCACCCCAGCAGGGCAATAGTATCTTCCCATGCACACCAGAGCTGTGTAATACTGCACTGTGAGCTCTCCTGCAAGGGCTTTATGTGCAGACATTTGAGCACACTGGGAATGTCATTACTGACAAGATGGCAGATTCTGGGAAGGACGCGAAGAATAGCACACCCAGCAAATATCAAAGGGGCTGGAAAAATTGATTAACAAGGATTACGTATTTCTGAAATCTCTACTGTGAGGGCTTTGCTATGACACAATAAAAGCCTGTAAGTATTTTAAAGATTACAAAAATATCAAGATGAGAGACAGAATGTAAAACAGAAAGAGAAAGCTTATAATAAACATCAAAGAAAGCACTGAGAGGTACAGGAGTGTGTGTCAACTAAAAAGAACAGTCCACATTCAAAAGCAGAGGAGAAAAGACATTTTAAAGCAGTTATATTTATTTCCCCATTGAAACTCAGTAATCCAGTAGGTTAAAAAGGTTAAGATGGATCTACTACTGTCTTCTCCAATTAAAAGCAAAATTACTCAAGTCTAGATATCACTTTCAGAATGCTTCCATCTGGTACAAGAAACTCAGCCTTAATAACTCTATTTTCATAACCCTGACATCCAGCAATTGTGCTCTGCAGTACAGCACAACAGCTGACAGCAAAAGGCACAGAGCAGCTTTCAGGAAACCTTGCACACTGGTAGCCCATTCCCTCCTTCCTGCCTAGGGCCTCACCAAGGGTCAGCTAAAGAACATGGAATTCCCCAGGCTTAGAGGAGCACGGAAGAGAGACAGGATGCAAGATTTCTTCCACATCATGTTAGTTCTGGCAGGGAGCTGACAAAATACGTTGATTTGGCTAATGATTGTCACCACAAAGATGTCAGAAGTTTAGCACTTGTAATCCTTATTACTCTCATAAGTAGTTCATCAGTAGTTCCAGGGCAGAAAACAGGGGAAGGATGCTGCCCTCCCTGCCAGCTAGCCATACCACAGAAGGAAACTCAACCCTCTGTATCAAGTTATTGCTACTGCTCCTGTTAGTCAGGTAACAACAGCAAAGTCACTTTTCTCTTGCTTGTCTTAAATTTTATAATTTATTTATCAGCTGTCCCACACGATTTCTAAAGGTTTTGGAGGTAATATGTCCTGATAATACCTACTGAATCCTCAGAAGAGGCACTGAGTTATTTTTTAACCTTCGCTGCAGGTTCTCATATAGAAGGATCATTTTGCATCTCGGAACAATGGTTGGCAACAGCAGAGGACAATATTTAACCCCACTCCTTTCATTCAGGAAGAGAGCAAAATACATTCAGTGATGAGTATGATTCTAGTTTGCTTTAAAAAAAACATTATTTCAAGACAGGTATGGGACAAATAAACCCTAAATAAAGCTGAAAGTTCTATTAGAAATAATTTTTTGGAAGATATATGGGCGTAAGCTATTCTGAAAACAACGTGGTTTACCACATTTCTTCCTTTCCCCTTTCCAGATAATTTGCCACCTCCATATACGCTATGGGAAGACTGAGCTGTGGTGGCCTGGGTAGGCCTACTTGAGTAGGTACTTTTAAAGGGGCTCCATGAGTTGGTAGCATCCAATTCCTTAATCTTTCTTTATCTCTAGACACAGTGGACCAGATTGTTCAACTAAAACAGAAGGATCGTGTCACAGACACAGATACTGATAGCTATTTCCATTGTTCCCTGTCTAATGCAACAAGGGAGTTAGAATAAACCTCCCTCCAGGATAAGGTTTTACAGAAACCTGTTGTTCATGTAACAGCAGCAATGCTCCCACCTGACTTCAGAAGGTTCTTTCTGGCTCTCTCATAGCATACTACATACTACTTTCCAACATACTCTTGTGCTTTCCATAATCTGAAGGAAGCTGTGGTGATTTACAGCACCTGAGCTCCCTTCACCTCATTTTAATTTAGATATTGCTGCAAAAGACATACACCCTCATACAGATACAATCACCTAAATGCCTGTAAACAGGTCTGTCCCATATCTAGCTCTACACATCACATGGAAGCGTGCACAAGTTACAGACTGACACAATAATTTTTGTAATTTTGGACATGACTGAACTCGCCCAAGTTAGAAATGTTAAAATTAGTGCAACATGTCTAACCACCAGAGCAGCTTTTATGCTGATTCGGCTTGCACAGGTGCTGGCAATTTCAGGAACAAACTGCACAAAAATGAACATCTAATAAATGGTTTATTGCTGGTAGACTAAAAGGATGTTTATCCATTTGCTAAGCAGAGTTAGGACCATTTGATTTTGCATTTATGTAAATGTTTAATCTTGCAACACACCACTATGTATAGAATTAATTTACAACTGCCTTTTCAAATTAAGCTAACGGGCTTGTGAGGAAAATCACAGGATGTTACTTGAACTTAGCATTAGTAGCTACCAACCATCTTGGAAAACGATCTGTTTTCTTCCCTAACCAATTCTTTTTTTCTGAAAACTGGGGCTAAAAAAATAAAGGCTGGATTTACCCTACTTGTTCCTAGGCACATACTCCCACAGTGCCATTTGTCATGCCACATCTTTAGAAGAGTGGCAATAATATTAGTGTGTCTTTTCCAAGAATGAGTGGCAATGGATGTTTTTAACAACACTGTAACAACAGAAAGTCAACTTCAACAGAACATCCAAATTCTAATCTACATTTAAAAAATCCATTGTCTTGTCATTGCTTCAGTTATTCAGAAAGCAAATCCACCATTCTGATATTGTAAACGTATACAGTCAACTCTCAATCTGCAAGCAACCAGAGGTCTAGACCTTAGAGTAGGTTAACTGTTTGGAGGAAAGTAAGTCCATATGGTCTGAAAAATCTCATTTACTTATAGTGAGAGAATCATTACTAGGTCATTCACCTATCAAATATCAAATGCAGAATTTCCTCCATGAAATGAAACAACTACCCCAAAATCTCGTATTTTTTACCCAATAAATCTCACTTTCTTCAATCTGAAGGGGTAAATGTGTCCTCCAAACATGCTCTTTGCAAAGGGAAAGACTTCTACCTTGTGATTTATGTAAAACTTTTTGTCACTACAATTCTCTCTAGCCTCACATCCTTCTCCACTTCCTATTTTGGTGGAGAAATGTCTTCAACAAAAGAATGCACCTTCTACTAGTACCAGTTTATGAACCAGTCCATTTAACTTGTGCACTGACTGTGCTTTCACATTTAACCATCTCCAACAGGTGGGCAGTTTCTTCCCCATTTTCACAAGTCAGCAGACCTTTTACATGGCAAATAAGTGCTCCTATTTATTTGCATCTCAAATAAAGGATGTTTTTCCTTGATGTCCTACCTGCATTTCCCTTTCTCACTTTAAATTTTATGTCTTAGGTGTTTCCACTTGTAGTGGTTCCCATTCCTCCTAACTCCTTAATAGCTTCTTTAATCCACCTAAAGCCAAAAGTGACAAAAAGAACATAGGAATGTTTTTGAGGCTCTTCACTCAACTTGATCAGGATTTATCTTTCTTTTCTTTTCTCCCTGAACCACCCTGAACTGGATATACCACTACAGTTCTGAGAACACTCCTGACCTCAGACTGATATGGATTGTCATTTCCCTCTAAAACCAGATCTTCTGTTGGCCATAGAAGAGTAGTTTTTGCATATATCCAATCTCTACTCTGATGGCTGTATGTGACTAGTTGGGCATGCAGATGCCATCAGATAAGAATTATATCTCCTCGTGTGGGTTATCTCAAGACAACCATACTCAGACGTTGAAAGCAGAAAGTGTAGTATCAGAAAATGAAGCGATCATTGCAATGATATTTGAGAGCTGCAAGAGACTGCATATCACCAAAGAGAAATAGAAAATAAGGAAAGAACTTTGCAAAACAAGAAAGATTATGCAAAATAAAACACTGGGTAGTGATAGAGTATCTGGATGTAAAAGGCAAAGATTGGTTACACCTGGAACAACAAAAGTTGTTCTCTGGATGTTTTCTTCCTGATGTTACATAAGCAGTAAGAAGGGAGTAAGCAGCTGTTAGCTCTTCCTTAGCACTGCTCTCTGCAGCAACTCCTCTTGCATCACAGGACAAGAATTGACTGAGCTGCCATCAGTTAGATCTGGGCTACATTTTCACCACTTTATTCTCTCTTTAGATGATTAGGCATTTGTTGTTTCAAGATTATTAAGAGTGGCTATCAAATGCTCCTCCACTTCTGTTGCCACACCACTAAGAATTATGCAATGGAGTCTGCCTAAGTTATCAATTTTCAAAATGAATCATCCATTCTAGTGTAATACAGTTTACTTCAGTACTACATCTTTTTCAGGAAAGATGTCTGGCTGTTGCTGGCGTCTGGTCCTGATGTGTTTTTGAGAAGCCTGAATAACCTCTGATTATCAGTAGTTATTCAGGGTTAAAAAAAACAAAAACCAAAAAACCCACCAACAAAAGAAGAGAGGGGATGAAACTGAGCACAAAATCAAGGAACACTTCTCAGCTCTGATTTTTACACACTGTGTAAGGACAATAATATCAGAATGTCAGAAAACGTGTCAAAAATTTTTATATTCTGCCATGATAGGAACTGTACAAGCCACAAAAAATTCTACTGATGAGCAGAACAGCTAAGAGTAAACAAATTCTCCTTTAAAGTTCAGTTCAGATTTTATAAAAAAACTATATAGTAGCAATCCAACTGTGTTTATTTTTAACTTTTAGCAAAGTGACTACAGGAGCAACAGGTACCACCTGTATAACACGGGCCACTGAGCATGTGTCAAATGTTACATTAACCCTTTCAGGGTTAACCCTCCTTTCCTAGGAGCAACACTTACTAACCCCACCAGTGTTCTTAAGAAAATTCCTACACTGACAGACAATTACCACATATCTTCTCTCCGGTTCAAGGGTGTCCTTCCTCCCAGCAGCTTTTCTTTAGCTGTCCCTACAGATTTCCTGCTAGAAGTCTGCTCTGTGTTATTACAGTTTGTCTTAAACCTAGGCAGCAAACCAATCCTTGCCTAGCAGAGCAGTCTCTGTCAACCCCAGATTTTAAGATAAAAATGTAATTTTTCTCAGATCACATATCTGGTCTTAAAAGCTAAAGAATCCACCACTTTAACATGATGATGAATTTTCTGTGAAAATGAATCTTCCTTCCCATTTCCCTTAAATTTTCTCCAAACTAACTTCTCCATAACTTGATATTTTACTTACAAGTCATGCCACCTACTTGTTGGTTTGCCTTTGGTGTTGTATGACCATGTTTTTTTCATGGATGGTTTCCAGTAATGCAGTGGCCAGTGATTTGAGATCTGAAATGGATTGTGGTGTGGCTGGTAGGCTACATCCATGATCCTCCGACAACAACTCTTGGACTATAATGTTAAAAACACAAATGAGTTTTGGCTTATCATGCACAGAGATGCAACACAGACATTTACTTAGCATTAAGGAACTATTCCAATTACTTAAATGAGTACATATACTTTTCCTTCAATTAACAAACAAATCTAAAAGACCAGAACTGTAACCTCTGGCTGGCATAAAGATGGTGGCTTTCCAAACTGATTGTTATTCCACAGCAATAGCCAGAACAAGTCTAGGCAGACACATCTTACATTAACTTGATTCTGCTTTCGGAAAATTTTTTGTGTTCAGAAGGATACAAAATCATTCTTCTACAGGCCTACAAATTGGTAAAAACTGGTCATTAAAACCAAAGCCTCCCAGGAATATTTTATATTAATTTTTAGAACCATTATATCCTTCAGGTTATCTAAGACTGATGTGAAAATACAGTCACCCACAAACTCTTCCTCTGCAACTTAAGAGTCTGTACCTTTCAGCCAAATCAGGAAGTTCACTAGTATAATTAAAATCTGTAACTAGAATCTGGCTCTGCTTCTTTAAATAAATACATAAATAAATAAATAAATAAATAAATGTACATGTATGCAAGTACATGGAGACAAGGATAAAAGAGAAGTCAAAACCAGAAAAATTAATTGCATCTTACCATGACACTTACTACTGACCTTATGTGTGTGTATGAATATACCTACATTTAAACAGTAGGGTGGCAAGGTATACTGTGTGCTTCAAAGAATTTTCTCATTCCCTTTCTTTCCTAATCTTGGTATTTTCTTTGAAACGGGGAAAAGAGATTATTCCATTTTGCTACCCATGAAGAAACATGGGACACAAAGATTTCTTGTAAAACATCTGAATGTAAAAGCTTCCAAGAACAGTAACAGAAAACCTGACTTAGTGCCCCCCTCCTCCACCACCCAGTCTATTTTTCACTGGAATGTGAATTGTGACTGCCATTGTTAGCAGAGCAAAGAGATGAATAAAGAAGTGATTTGTCAGGGTCTAGAGAGTAAAGAAATATTTGATAAAACTAATGGGGGAGAGAATGAATGGCAAAGGAATTAACAAAAGAAGAAGCAGTAATCCAGAGGCAACTTTTTATTGTCAACTGAGAAGAGGACAGAAGTAGCACATAATAATAAACAGGGAAAGAGAAGAGAGCTTTTGGTTTGGTTGGTAAGGAAAGGGTTACTGAAATTAAGAGGTTAGATGAAAGGAATTCAATGAGATATGCAACATCATGCTGCATTTGTGCAATACCTTGCTTTGCAGAAAGGACTCCAGTCAGAGCACTGCTACTGGATCTACTATGAGTCTTTGAATTTTTTCGTCTCTCTAGTGCATTCTAGGGAAACAACAAATAGCTTATTTAGAAAAACAGTAGCCAACAAATCCTGTCATTAGGAGGAAAGAATGTGGAACTCTGGATTTTGGTCTCAGAGCAACTCTGCAGGGTCTGCACCTTACACCCATAGTAAACTATGGAGGTGTAACTCTCCTAGATTATTATTCTACAGCCTAAAGTCTTTGCAGTGTTACAAAGACTCATCTGTCTCATGGCAATCACTTTACTCCCACCCACTACCCCCAATGCATATTTAGGACTTGCCTATTTTTTAATAATCTGCTAACTGCCAGTGAAGATACTGCAGTATCCTGTAGACAACATCAGGTGGAAACAAAACCAGACTTTTCCCAGAATTTCTTTAGATAGGTTTCGAAGGGAAAGTTCCAACTCCTCTATCAGAGTTTCTAGAAGCCCTTTTAGTAGCAAATACCAACTTTCAGAAATTTGAAGCAGAATGATTCTGCTACAGAAGTCCAGCTCTTTCAATTACAGTTCTGTGAAACCCACCGGACCACCAAGATGCTCAATTCTCACCACCAAACTAACTCACTCCAAGAGACCCAAGTTGTAAGCAGGAACAGACACTAAAATGAAGTTGGTACTTTGAGGAGCTTCGCTCATGCACAAAAAACAATCAGTGTTGTGACTATAGAGGCCTAAATGAAGAAGTCCTATTGACAATCCTAAGGTTACCCTTCTGATGGTCTGACAAGCAGCCCTCCCCTCCCACTCCCCAAAATCACTTGCAGAAGGAAATAAGAGTGCATAGCTTCTGGGGAGGGCAAATACCAGTCCTGAAGGTTTCATGTACAACAGCATATACGTTAACTCAGGAGTGGAAGAACAATGAAAGCTTAGTGATCATTAAGCTACATGAAGAAATAGCACAGCCTCCAGAGAACAGGGAGACAAGATCTTTTTGTGACAGCAACACAGCTGCAGTCATTCACCACTGCATGATCTGCTACTTTTCACCTACCAACTGGCTGGAAGGCTGATCACCTGCCCCCCAGCAGGATGATGGTTCCTCCATAGAACTTAAAAAAGGTATTTCATTAATTTTTCAAAATACTCTTAACAGGTATCCCTTTGTACTACCCTCAGCTAAGAAGCCTACAAGGAAGAATGAGCATGCAATATGTATACATACTAATATTGTCAGAATGTCAATGGTGGATTTTTCTTGCAAGAAAAAATTTGTTCTTTAAACACATGTAACATGAAAATGAACAGTAACTTCCATGAACAAAGAAGCACAGTTTAGATGATACACTGAGAGGATCTTACCTTATATTTAGTAATACTAGACTTCAGAAGGTTGACTTCCTCTTGAAGTTGTTTTAATCTCTCTTGAAGATACCTGAAAAAGAAATGTAATCCTTTACTTCATGTTACCTTCAAGTACTGCCTCAAGCGGTCTTCTTTACTATTTGGCATGTCCTCTCTTTGAACTACTGAGAGTTCTTTTCCCTCTGCAGTTCTGTGAGGGATGAAATAACAAAATCTTACTGCTCTTGACCCCATAAAACTTTAAGTAGGGAAACAAATTGCATGAGAACAGGAGGCTGCCCTCCTGTTAGATTTGTCAAGCATGCTGCACAACTATTTTGTATTGGTCGTCAGTTTCTGGGGAGGAAAGCTAAAAGGATATATTTATGTCTAGAGGAAATAGGAAGCATTTACGCGTGTCCTCTGTACTTGAAGGTCTGTGAGATGGACACACGAAGATTTGTATATATGTCAACACAAGACTCAGCTATGCAGAACTTTTGCATTGCAATATCCATCACTTACTTGGCACTTCTCATTAGCAATCACAAAGTAGAAAATTTAACAGTATAGTTGAAAAATGGTACATGGTTAAATGAAACAGTATAGTTCTTCCTAATAGAGCTTATGCACTTGGATGAGACAGTTATTTCCAAATAGGAAAATACCTTTTTTATGTATAAAGGGTTTATAAAATATCCTTTTTCATGTAGTACAACTGCAGCTGTATTAGGGTTTGTGACAATTTAATTACTTTACAGGAAAAAATTTGCATCACTGTCAGGGAGCAGGGGGGCTTAAACTGATACAGAACTCTGAAAGCCCACAAAACAGAAAAAACCCCTGAAGTTGCTGGGAAGAAGTAATGCCTTTGGTATTACACTTTCTTGCCTGAAGCATAAGTTTTTGTAAATGGAAAGTGTCTTACAAGTTCTATTTCACTTTAAGGTAATTGTTGACATTAAGGGAGATACATTCTATAGCTCTGTCAGTGACTCCTCTGTCATCCTTAGTGGAGACCATAAAACACATTATTCTCCCAAGAAACCAGCAAGAATATCTACATGGGTGATTTCACCAGCATCTTTTGTTGGCAAATCACGCCATGCTGACAACCTCTCCCTGTGGAGAAAATTATGTCAGAAACTGTTAACTCAGGGTACTCAAAGTCCCTGTTTCCAATTCAAGATTAGTCCATTACAGCTCACTGTGAGTTTCTGAATACACAAATTTTTAATATTCCTGCTTCTGGTGCCATTCAGTGATGGGAATAAAAAGGTCTTCACTTCTCTTCCTTTTCCTTGTTTATCTTGATTTGGGAACATCACTGACATCTCTGTAGCCAAATACAACATTGGTCATTTCCTGCAGCCTAGCTTTCTCAATATTATTTAATGCTTAGTTACAAAACAGACAAAACAAATTACCAAAATCTCTTTGCTTTTATTCTTGGATATATTTCCTCTAAAGTTTTGTTATGACTGACTTCCTGATACTCCTATTACAACACCACACTGGGTTTTTTTAGGGAACAGTAATGCACTCACCTGTTCTCCATACATAGAGCATCTATGTCAATGATACGGTTTTCATGCCCTCCTAAGACATGATTCAACTCTTGGTTTAGTCTGTCAGACTTATCTTGGTAAACAGAGCGCTCCTCTTTCACATCCTGTAACTCATCCAGTGCAGCCTGAAGATCATATCTCAAAGTCTCAATCTAAGAAGAAAGGAGAGTTGTATAAGTTTAAACAAGAGCTAACATAGCACCCAGCCTGAAAGCAGCAACAGGCACATGTTTGAACAGTATTGATTTTGGACAGTCAAAATTCTTTTCGATGCTCATAACCCCAGGTACTTTTACTCAATTTTGATAATATTTCATTAATTTTCATAATCTACCAGTTAGACTTGACAAAATTTCTAGAAAACAATTAAAATCTAACAGCAAAAGAAACCTCAATCCTTATTATAATTCTGCTACAAACATATTAAGGTGGTTTTATCATGTAATTTCTAGGACTCCAAGAATTAAGTCAACTGAATAAGAACTTCTCAAAAAGCCTGTAAGTGGGAACTTATATTAATCATGGGACTTGGCCAATGAAGTTCCAGAGAATAAGGACTGAGAAAGTACAAAATAAGCCAACACAGAGGCAACAGGATGAGCTTTGCTATTAAGCAAAAGAGTGAAGAAGTCCAGTGTGAAAGATACTCAAGGACAAAGAGCTTCAAACTTCCAAGGAGATGAAACTGTGAGTGTGAGAAAAGTCTGCAGTGACAGAAGTCTCCACCCACACCCCACAAAAACATGGATAAGTCCAGAAGGACAACAGACTACCATTTAAAAGAGGCTGGGTGATGAACAGAAAGAACACAAGCTTGGGAACAGAGTTAGCAGAGAGGATCACACTAGAAGAACACCAACAGCCTTTCCAGTAAGGTACATTGGTGCCACAATTGAAGGAAGACTGAAAAAACAGAAATACACACCTCTCCTGGATCACAAAATGGCTCATTTCAGGTTGGAACTGACACTGGTTGGAATCAGTGTGGGAAAAACTGAGAACACAGACCCACAAAACTGTCCAAAAATTTATGGATCAGTATTAGGGAGAAAGTCTGATGCTGCATGGTAAAGAGCACTCATACAGACTTGAGGAAGGGGAAGTAGGTCTGATGTGAGGATTTTCGGAAGAGGAGGAGGAAGGAGGAAGAGGACACTAACAACGCTTCTACAGAAAATTTGATTCAGAGGGTATTTTTAGGAGGAACACCAGCCACTGTACACCATGTTGAATACTTGTAACAGCTTTTACTGAAGGGTACCTTTCATTGACATTCATTGACAATATTCAATTGTCACAACTCGTTGCTGGACATTAAAAAGAAAAGGAGAATCAATAATCTAGAGAAGAAATTCCTGAAATTAGGAATTCACTCGAACCATTGCTTCCAATGTCAATCAGCTACCAGCCCTTCAAACAGATTGGAAGTTATTTACTTGCTATTACAATAGCTCTGTAGAACATGACACTATATGCCCGTTTAATTATTACCTGTTCTCGAGCCTTCTCCAACTGTTGAACAAGGTCCTCCCGCTCATGTGCTGCAAAGTGGCGAGCCCCAACTTCATCATCTCCCAGTCTTTGCTTTGCTATGGTCATTCGAAGGAGCTGCCACGACAAAACCAGAATTCGGTAAGCAAGAGAACACAGGCTGCAGCAGCAGAGTACATCTGTATTAGAAAGAGTAAAGCTGTCATAGATTTCAGCTCTTCCAGGCCAAAGAGCTGATATTATTTAAACCAGAGGGAGTCTTCTGAGCTGAGAGTTCAATCCTGTTCTCAGTGAAAAAATCCAGTTGAACAGTCAAAGCATCCACAGCAATTGAATCAGACCCTGCGACAACAGTCACCAGGTATACAAATGATGAAAGACCAAGACCACAGACGTGGTCCATGTGTTTTAGGAAAACAGGAAGTAATTCCACTCAGACTAAAACTAGAGAATTATCAGAAAACCTTTTCATCAATATGTAAATATTAAAATTCTCTGCAGCAGAGAACCCTTCCTAGTTAAGAAAAAGGAATGAGGTGGCTTGTCCAGTTTCATTTTACTGTGACTACTTAAAACCCCCCCATGCTACACGAAAGAAATTCAGTGCAGAATTTGTATTAACAGCTGCTAATACATTTGCTTATGCATTATTTTTGTAGTCTAATCACAAAAGCTAATTCATGTCAAAAACAAAGAAATGGGCCAACAACAAAAAGACTCAGCCAAAGTGTTCAAGCAACTAATGAACTCCTGAGCTTGTGACTGCTCAAAACAGTCTGACTTGAATTAATACACATTTACATTCAATATCCAAAGCAAAAAGCAACGACCTTTCAAGGACCACCGAGTATTAAAAACCAATCTACAAGGCATTCAGCATTTACTTTTGTTTATACTCAGTACAACTATGCCTCATCTTTAGGAGCTCCACAGAGACCAGGGAAACCCACCACAATAACCAGCCTGACTTTCCCTGTATCTTTGACTGCACCAAGGAATTAATGCACATCATTATACTGCAGAGTTAGGAAAAAAAAAAATCAATCTTCTAAAGTAGAAGATTGTACATTAAAATCTATCTTTGGTATTTATGGGATGCCTGTCACCATAGCTACAATGTGCCAATTAAAATCCCGCTGATGCAAGACAGACTACCAAAATCATCCTCCCCACTTATTTCAGCTCCAGTTCAGTGCAAGTCACTGAAGCTAATACAGTGTGTGCTGATAAGAAGTTCACTTGTTCAGGGGAAGCTGTGGCTGCAAAAGTAACTGGTTTTGGCAAACTACATTGCCCTATCCCCACAGGGAAAGTGCAAATCACTGCACAGTTAGTAAGGCTGAGTGGATACTAAGAGATATAACTCCTATTAATTTCTTTATCAAAACAAGTAAGTCAAAAAGGCAACTAGCAAATCCTAGAATGGCTTCATAGCTATTGGATTTTTAAAAAATGCTGAAGTGCTGATGAACAAAAGGTGGTCATGTCATTTAACTCAGGTAGATTAATTTAATTTCTAGAATCTCCCTCTAGTGACAAAGACCGCACAAAACAAATGCAATAACATTTTGAGGTTTCAATCTTGTTCAAAAAAACCCTGGAAATGGAAAGAGGAATCACACTTTATTAATGCCTCCAATGCCTGCAGCAGAGCAAAACTTCTGCATAACACTTGGCACAAGGCTGGAAACTGGACCAAAGCTGTCACTCGTGCTCTATGACCAACTCTCCTCCAGCTCAGGAGGGGGTGAGGCATAAGATATAACTGCAAGCAATTATAACTTGCAAGGTCAAACAGTCTGTCAATAAAAGGAGAACTATTTACTACTAATTTTGAGGCAAAAAAAACCCCCAACCATGAAGTCTTATGAAAAGAATGCTTAAGAAATCCAAATTCATCCAGTAAAAGCAGCATTATTAACATACACAAAATACAGTAAAATACCAATCCATAAAACAACAGAGTGCTTCTTCCAGACAGTTGGCCAATCAGAGAGTTGACAGGGCAGAACAGGCCAAGTCGTTTAATTCTGCATTGCGAATGTCTCATGAGGCAGCACCACCTGCTATAAAATTCTTCCCTGAAAATGCTGTGACCCAAAGAGACACTGTTATGCCAGAGGTTTAAGGGTTTACTTTATATATTAGTGCTTTGTTATAAACTTTATACACTTGCCCTCTAGCTGCTGTATTTTTGTTTCTGTCATTCAGAAATCACTGAGGAAAAGACCACTCAACTTCATTTTGCAGCTAGAGAACAGGTTAACACTACCCCTCAGGATTCTGTGAACAGCACTCACAGCTGAACCGATTTAAATTAATGGCACCTTACCAGAGAAAACTCCTGTTTGTCAAGAACCATAAATTGTTAACCGAAACAATCCAATGCTGCAAGCACTGTCTTTTTATTTTAATATCACAGCTTTTTCTTACATCACTTTCAGGGATGATAATTATTTACAAAGTAGCAACACTGTATCAGCCCCACATTGCCTAAATCCAGCATCACTGGGATAGCTGCTGTGCAGGCTAGGAGTTCATAGACATTACCTGCACCAAAGCTGGACACTCCTGATGGTCAGAAAAACATGCAGAAGGAAAAGGGAAACAAGTGCAACCAATTCTTCATGGAAGGCAGAAACCAACATGTTTAACCACAGACACAGCAATTGTCTTCACCATGTTACCTACAAAATCTTAAAATGTGGACCAGAACTATGCAAATACGCTACCTGAAGTCCCAGTTCTGCCAAAACACACACACCACATTTAACACCTCTCCCTGTTGCTGCATGAATGATTGTCTGCCTGGCAATAAGGAACTGACAGTAACACCACAGCCATTGCTCCCCATGCATCTTCCTCTCGCTCAGCACTGCTCTTGGCAGCTTACAAAAGCAATTCTTTGCGTGGGTAGGGGTTCAGGTGAAGCCAACTGAGTCATCTTGTCTTGCAGAAGTTTCTAGTTTCTCCTAAGCTTTCCTTTTTTTTACCCTTTTACATGAGAGAATTAAACTTTTTACCTATATCCTTCTATGTTTTAGTAATTGTTTCCAAGCATTGCTGCCAAAACATTAGGAAGGAAAAAGATTTACAAACAACTGCCATAAACATAGAAGAGTTTTCATGTGTCAGAACTTGTGAGATTGTGATCATTCACAAAAATAAATAGCCTTAGATATCTGTTTCTGGAATGCTGCAGTCTAACTATTGCTGTATTTTTCAAACTGCAGCAACAAATCCTTCCAGAGACTGTATGAAGAAGTTTTATTATTTGTGCCAACAAAATTCTACTTGAAATGAGAGGAAAAAATTATTCCAGTTAAACCACATGCAAGTAATTTGTTATTGCCTAACTGATGACGTGTTTAACATGATTTCAACAAGTAAAATATCTCCGGTTCAAGGTCTTTTTGCTAATCCAAGTGACTTTATCCTACGTGTAGCAAGCATTAAAATGGTGAAAAACAAGTCAAGCCATCAAAACATTTCTTTATCAATAGAGCTAATGTGTGATATTTAAAGAGGTTTTTTTTTTCTTTTTTAGTCCTGCAAAGCTCTTGCCACTCAGTGACAAAGCCTGCATGAGTCACCCCTGCTCAGACACAGGCAGAATTGTTCATCCATAAGCAGCTTCACTTGCTGCAAAAGCAGCTGTTTGTTCATCTCTTGCCAGAAGTAAGGCTGACGTAGACCAGCTGGGCAGGATGCCCTCCCTCACTTTGGAAAAAGCAGTGAGAAGAATGCAGGGGAAAAATGTAAGAACAAGCAAATTATTACAGTTTTTTGTTTTTGTATATACCATGCATTATCTGGACTCCAGTGCCTGAGGTAGCCCAGCTGCCAGTACAGGAGAACTGATGAGCAGAAGAGAATGGCTTTGTGAACAAGCCTAAAATTTTATCACTGAAGCTTGTAGGGAGAGAAATCTGACACAGAAGGAGAGTGTTAAATCCCTCAGAGAGATTGCAATGCTTTTTTAGGCACTTTGAAAACCAGCAACCTGACTCTAAAATAAGCTCTATTTCTCATTTACTAGGAAAGTGAAGAATGTGTTCCAAAAATGAAAATCCTAGTCTAAATTAATCCGTGTCTGATGCAGCTCTTTCCTCCCACTCTTTATTTAGTGATGCACTATTTTGCACCTTTTGGAGAGAGGCACACTGGGCAGAATAACTCCTTTTGTACTTTTCCATTCATTTTGAGGATCACGAATTTAAATTCATGCTGAGAATACAGGTGTCATGAAGATGACCAGTTAATATCAAGTTAACCCACAAATGTGAACCTGAACAGGGCCAATTCAAGCACAAAGAAGTAGGCTCTGTGTTACCAAGATCATATATTGTCATAAGGAACTAGAATAAGTACCTAACCTTGATATTTAAATCTGTTGTAGTTTCACTACCTTTGTTTTCTGTTTGTACTTACAAACCCTTGCTATCTGTTCAGGACTGGCTTGGAAAAGGCTGTATGGCATAATATTGGTACTGGAGAACTGCAAGGCACTGACTTCTACACTGTAATATAGTTCAAAAAGTAACATGCAAATGAAAATAAACAGTGGGAAACCTGGTCTTTGAAGACTTGAGCAAGTTATGCTGAATGCTATGCATACTACAAATTCAGGTTCACTTGACCCTTTCCCAGCTCTCTGAATACCTTCAAGGGAGGTCTTTCTGACAAACAGTGAAAAAACCTGCATTATCACAATATATTTATGTTTAAAAGAAAATAAATAAAATAAATTTAAATTGAAAGAAACAAACCCCATCTGAATAATTAAAAGCCATATCATTTTTATTCACATTTTAAAATTCAATCATTTTAAAACTGTAGTTGAGGGAGGGAAGTTATCATTATTTGTTTCAATTTTTTACTTTGTTAACCACCTGAACTCTCCAATTCAATCTCTCACTAGTTTGATCTCTGAATGTACTTTTGCATAAAGCTCCAGCTGTGAACGTTACACACATTTGGCTTGAGTTTAAATATTTCAATTAATGGAGACAACAGGAGTTTGATTAATACCAAATGGCAGATTTTGAGCAATGTTCCATATAACTTGCTAAATTTAGCAATGAAATAAATTGGTTATGTAAGGGTAATGGGATGAGGGTTTAATACAAAGCTCACTATACACGTTGCTGATCAACTACTCCATATTTTTTAAGGAAAAAATTATGCTCCTCCAGCATCTACTAAAATTTTGCTTTTCAGTGCAAAAACCTGAAAATTATCATGTGAAGAGGACATACTTATCTGTACTTATTTGTAAGAGGAAACACCACTAATAAAATATGGGTTTTTTTTAAAAAAAGAAAGGAACATAGAAAGTCTGAGAGCACTAAAGCAAGGCTAAATACAAAATAGATAGTTAAGGACAGCAGAGCAAAAGCAGCATACAAAAAATAAAAATAAGCTGCATTTACTGGTAACCTTTACAGCTTCTGTAGTTCTACTGTTCTAAGCGTTTATTGTATTCTAAAAGTTCTTTAGCCCATTATTTCAGTTGTTTTCCTAAGAAGTAAATGCAAAACTCTAGCCCAGTTTACACATTCCATGCAATTTACTGGCAGTTTGTAATACCTTATTGTCCCCTTGGACTTCTCCCAGTCTCTGTTGAAGCTCTCCAATCTCTTCTCCCAGATGTTTATTTCGATCTTGAGCCTCACTCAGTAGTTGAGCAAGATTTGCCTAGAAAAGGAGTAAGTATCAGTCAGAAGTCAGTGTCTGTGGAGAGAAGTGTAAGCAGTGATTGAAAAGAAACCCTTGAATTACTCCTTATCTGCCAATGATCTTTACTTTTATTGTTGGTGGTACCCAGACTTCATGCGTCATTAGAAAGATAACAGGAAAAGTCACCTGAGTTCCTTTATCTTTTGTAGTAGAAAATACATACAGCAGGTGTGCATACAGACTCCTAGAACAGCACACAAACTCCAAACAACACAAAGTGAAAACATCTACGCTAGTTCCAGTATCGTAGCTGGTGGGAAGAAATAAATTCAGAATACTTTGACAATATTTATAGAAAGCTGTCAAAATAATAGTTTTAAACTCCATATAATTAGACAAAAGGCACAGCTGAGAAAAAATTATGATACAATTAAAGTCCTTAATAGTGTTTAGAGCAGATTTCCAGCCAGTAAAGAGGTTGTCAGCCAAAATCCCTGCCCCCGTATGGAGCTATACCATGGATATCTATTAGTACAAACCTTCAAACATGACCTGATTTGTGTGGTTAGGTATCACCTGGATTCTGGAAAAATTGAGGTGAAAGCTGGAGTTCAAAACCAAACTACTCCTTTCCCCACTCAATAATCCACATCAAAAGTAGTCATTCACATTAACCTACTAAGTTAGCAGGGCAAGCAGTCTGGTCTATAATCTTACAATTAAATTCCATCAGTTTGATCACTAACCAAAAAATAAATGCAATCTCTTCTTTTTCTATATATGCTATCTGAAAATGAGCAAATACTACAGGTAAATTTATTCCATTTTTACCCTAAAAATGTCTCATGAATACACAAACATTGACTCAACACAGGAAAAGCCTACCAATGACAGCTTTTCTAAGAGAGTTAGAATCATAGTGACTAAGGTGCAACCTTTCAAGACATTGCCTATGGACAGCTCGGTGTGTCATCCATTGTCATAAATCTCAAGACTATGAAAAGAAATGAAAAAAGAATTTTTGGATCTTCTAAGCATGACTTAGTAAAGCCTCATGAGTCAGTATCTCTGAGCCACCCTTACCCATACTCCCTGGATTTGAGGCCAATGCATCAACTGACTGTAATTCATCAAGTGACTGTTCCTAGTTCTCTCTTGGTATTTTAGGTTTAGTTTAAATTCCCTACTTGCTGTGCTTCTCTTTCTACTCCCCCATTTCTCTATTCTGACATCTCTCTTTTTCAATTTGACTCTTTTACCCCGTGATTCTACTACCACTTGAGTCTCATAGGATGTTTTCATAAATTTTATCTTTACAACTCATACACTATCAAACCAACATGGTATGTGATAGCCATTACTGCAATCTTGCTCCTTGTTCACTAACAACTGCTATTTCTACATGTCCTGCTTTGCATTTAAGAGAACTATTAAGAGGAATGTATTAATGTGAATAGTAACATGAATATAGCTATGCATGCATACGACCATTTGCAGTATTAGACTATTAAGCAATCATCAACTAGAACTTTTGTACATTTCTACTGAAGAAGGTAACTCTAAATTCCAATTGGTCTAAATTAGCAATAGCTTCAAACTTTTAAACAGGAAAAATAACTCAAGAAACTGACAACATCCCACTTGACGAACACGAAGCCTAAGTCACTGCTACAGCTTCTGTACTTAGGATGCTTTGAGACCAAAAGTTCAGAAGAAAGCAAGGTAAATTTCACAGTTTTGGAAGAGATTAAAACATTTTTTAAACTACTGACAAACCTGAAGACTGCAAATAAACAATTTGGGGGGAAGAGTGTTATAGCAAAAGAACCCCCATAAATAGCCAATTACAGGACTAAAATTAAACTGCTTCTAATTTTATTTTCAAGACAACAACCATTCAAGCAATGCAAAAGACTCCTCATGTATGCTTTGGTGGATTGATTTTTTTCCTACATCCTTAACAAATAGTGTAATAGTCATTCACATAATGAATGAATCAAGGAGCTTCAGAACACATTCAATCAATGGTTTTGAGAAGTATTTCTAAATGGCTGTTTAAAAGAAAGAAAACAAAGAACCCATGTTTGCAGGAAATTGTATTTAAACTGAAGTATCTATGGCTACTGCTTAGATGCAATTTTTTTTTTTAAAGAAAGTTGACTTTCAATAAAGCCTGTGTTAGTTAAAAGGAACATGATTTGCACAAATCTCTCTGAAATACCTCTATTTACAAAGTTCCTTTTTATGATGAATTGGAACAACTCCTAACACTGCAATAGCACATGTAATTTCTACACCTGGAAAGAACTCAATCTCACTAATCAGTGTTTACAACCATAACACCAGGATTTCAGCAGTCTATAGTTAAAACCTGGCTCCCAGTAACTGCAGGAAAGGCATTACCATGCCTATACTAAATCTTCCTGCTCAGATTTATTTCCTTTAAAACCATTTCTCTGGGATTGCAATTCTATGCTGAATTTTATTTGTCAGTCATATAAATGACTTAACGTGACAAAAACCTTTATACTCACGACAGAGATTTTGGAAGAAACTTGAAATGAAGAATTTTAGACACCAAAATAAACCAGCCTCGTTTGACCATGCCAAGAGCATTACAATGAGCTAAGTATAGATTTGCTCCTTACTGCAAGCCTTGTATTATACTTCAGTTAAACTGAAACAACCAAGCTATGTCACAGAAGTAGTCTCCAGTAATTACTCATTTCCTTGGCTTAGAGGTTCCACACAATGTATAATTTAGACTGTTATGAGTTTCAAAGGTTTTGGCAAGGCCTTATTAAAGCTCTTGGTTAAATGTGGACAGAAGGAGAAATACTTGAGTTTCAAAAGTGCTCTACTAGGCTTAAGGAGAGCCAGCCAAGAGGATATGTTGAATGATACCTGGACTTGGTACCATTTCTTTGGCACGTAGAAGAAAACATACCATATGGCTGAAAGATGATAAAACTAACAATGGAGGACTGCCTTTGGGAACCTGCAAGCACATATTTTTCGAGGAAAGCGGAGAAATCTATGCAAGGGCAAAGGCAATTCATTTCTCCATTTGGCAACTTCTTTTCAATATTCATAGAACAAACACAGAGTTCACTGAGAAATCCAAGACAAGTTACTTCAACAGACAATAAAGCTCATATCACTTACCCATGCAACAGAGAACAACTCCCTGTAAATTAGCCAAATTCAACTTCTCTAGACTCAATTTCTTCGACAGTTTATTTTGATTTTAGGTGAAGCCTTAAAAAGACTTCTGAAACTGTGAAAGACTTTACTTCTTTCACTCACATTACACAAAACTAACTCTAAAGTACTGATGAAGAGATGTTTCTGAGCCATGAATAAAGAAGGGAGAGATGTAGAGGTCTACACCTTTCTGCTGCCTCATCTTGTCTTCCCCCTCCAACAACCTACCGCAGTGGAAACTGTTTCTCCTACCCTCTCTCAATGCAACTGTTTCTAATACTAAATAACAAGTATTGCTTGGCCCTGTCTCCGTAACTGGCCAGAGCTTCCAGAGCTCTATCCACATTCCCTTTCTGGCAGGTTCTCTGGAGCCTCTGCAGCACGACAAGCTATTTGTTTTATATACATCTGTTATGGGAAGCTTGCATGTATCGTAGACTCACAGAATAGCTGGAAGGGACTCATAAAGATCATCAAGTCCAACTCCCTCTGCCTCACAGGACTACCCCAAAATGAAGCCATATGACGTAAGAGTGTTGTCCAGACGCTGTCTGAACTCTGGCACGCTGGTGCTGCGGCCACTTCCCTGGGAAGCCTGTGAGCATGATTTGAGCACAGTCTAAACTCCCACTGAAGCTAGACATAAGACACTGTCCTCATAGTCCTTTTTCCTCTGACCAAATGCAAGTGCAACCACAGCCAACAATCCCATCAGAAGCTAAGGCGAAAGGAGAAAAAGATGGATCTGAGAGTGCTGAGTGGGAAGTGCCTACCTTTATTACACAAAGGCAAAAAAGCATGATAGATCAGAAAAGACCAGAGAGTGAAAGATTCAATGGGATGGGATCACAGACCTCCTCCTTTTCCACTTAGGCTTTGTAAAAATTTAGAAGAACATTTTTTGGGATAGAAGGTGGAAAAAAACTTCACTTTTAGCTACAGATGAGCATCAAAAAATACTGACAAAAGCAAATACCTGTCAGGCAACAACACATCTTTGCTCACTAGTGACCAATGGCCTGATGAAAAAAAAAAAAGTAACTCCAGTCATTCCTGGCATCACGCACTACTCGTGAGTTTGGCTCCTTTAACAATTTTGCAAATGTAGCTACACATACACACAGCATTATTTTTCTTCACAGCGCTTTAAAAATGATGGATAGTAACAGTCTTTAATATAGCTCTCAATTCTCTTGCACATAAATCTTATCCGACACTTAAAAAAAAAAAAAGAACTTTTGCCTTTAGGGTACTACCTGAGAAAGCAATTTGGGAAGAGGGGGAGACTTCCAACATACCTTTACAGTTTAAAGTATTTTTAAATACAAACATTCCTGTATTGCAATTTACAGTCTTATGTTTGTTCCAGCCACACCTTCAAACAAACAAGAACACTGACTTACAGGTCTGACAGAAAAAAGTTTGATGAAACATTAAGCACACTTGATGGGTGTGACTGATCACAAATTTAAGTGCAGTTTCTCCTCCAATGCATTCATATGATTGCAATGGTTGAATTAACACAGAAAAACCTGTTTTACTTACCAACTACCACTGTTCACTCCAAGATAGAGGGACTGATGACCTCCCTTAGCACTAGCTTCCTTGCAATAAAATTCCAAAATTATTGTATTTTTCTCTTTAAGTTGAAAAAACAGAGAAAACTTTTAAAATTACAGATCCTGGGTATACAAAACAAAATACACATAATATGGGTTGTATTTTCATGCAAAAAAAACAACACCAAAAATCAAAGCTTTGCCAAGCAAAAGCTGTCATTTGAAATAAAAAAAGGGAAGAAGAAAATCCTCTCCTAAATATTCTGAGCTCCTAAAGACATCTTAAACTTTGAGATAATGCACAAAAAGAATCAAAATTCCTTAAACTTTTTGTGTGTTGTAATTAATTGAAGGACTATTTATCGAGAGTACTCAGGTCACACAAGTGTCTCTCTATCCCACTAAGGTAAGACACAGCAGCCGGAGGAGTTGTACACATCAGGCCTGAAGGGCTATCACATCTATTATAATGAGCATTTCTTCCCTCCTAGACTTCAGTGGTGGACTTGGCAGCACTAGGTTGATGGTTGGGCTCGATGGTCTTACAGATCTTTCGCAATCTAAATGATTCAATGATTCTGTGTTAGTGCAATATCTATTTGTTGAAGAAACAACGGTGTCACTTCACAAAGCACAACTCCTAGTGTGGCTAAAAAGTTCTAGGTTTTACATATTACCACCTTCTCTGACCAATGGAAAAGAAGATTTCAGTGTCCAGAAACAAAACCTCTCTAGTGGCTATGCTCTTGGGGCCGGCACATTTTGAAATCCATGGGAGTGTTGCTTTCTATGTGTTCCAAGGACAAACAATGTCACTGTTTTCCAACTGTTACCTCACTCTATGGGAGTCAAACACATGCACCTGCAAACCAAAGCAAAGCGCACCAGTCTACATCTGGCACACGCGTAATGTTTTTTGTCTTCAAACCCTTTGAAGAGAGGAGGAAATCACATTAATCTTCACAGCACCACTGTGAGATAAATACAAAATTATTGCTTACCCTGCAGTGTATTTTATCCACAGATTTTATCTCATAAGACTCTGAAGGCAGCTTTTGCACCTTAGACACAAGGTTAGCAAAACTTCCTGAATTCATTAATTAACAAGTAATAGCCCCACTGGTCATTATTTATGATGATGTCAAGAACAGTCATAAGGTAATCCCTGAAGTTTGTTTCAGAAGTGAATTGTGATAGCTGAGTACATCGAGCTAGAAGCTGGAAGTGGAAGGGATCAAAATGGGTCCATTTGTGGTATGTCACAGCATAATCCTGTCTGGAACCTCTGGTCCTTCTGATGTTATGCCTGCCCCAAAAAGTCATGCTCATGGACGTATTCATTAGCAGGAGACATGCTGTCTGACCAACATCTCAGTGAGTGGGTACCATGCTGCTGTGATACCAATGACCCCTGAAGCAGTCAGAATCTTGGTTTGAATGAATCACCTTGGGATACTTACGGATAACTCTAACAGCATTAAGGGCCACAACATTCAGGCTCACTGGAGGGACTTCTTGGCTGGTAGGAAGGATTAACCATCAAACTGTTTCTGCACTAGGACTATGTCATCATTACATTTTGGTACTCAGTATTAGGAGCCTCAAAGATGGTTCTATGATCATGGGATCCTCTCTAAGGGTCAACAGCTGCTTGGAAGACTCAAGATCCACTTGACTACATGAGGCAAAAGTATCTTCGCCAGTAGTCTGGAGAACTTCAAAAGGAGAGTTTTACTCTTGAAATTATGTGGGAGGGAATGAGGAGGCTTAGAATAGGGTAGGCAAGCCAAGAGGCTGGGATGATGGGAAGAGAAAGGACATAGCAATTCACAAAGCAACTGAGCTGAAGTAAAATTCCTTTGACCATAGGCATGTAGAGAAGGAGCTTCCCATAAAACAGCCTTGAAGGAAAGCTCTCAAGCCTGTACCATGGAACCAGCATACTTGGATGCCCCTCCAAGGTCTCTAACACATGCAGCAGGGAGAATAAACAGGAGGAGTTCAAAGACTGTGTGCAGTTACAGGGTTACAATCTCTTTGGGATCATGGAGAATTGGTGGGATAGCCCACACAACTGGAGTGCTGTGATGAAGGGATACCAGCTCCTTAGAAAAGACAGCAAGAAGGTGAGGAAGGGTCTTGCCCCCTCACCCTTTTTTCTGTGAGAGCGTTCAAACACAGGAACAGGTTGCTCAGAGGCTGCAGACTTGCAGATAATCAAAACCATACTGAAAATGGTCCTGGGCAACCTGCTCTAAGCGGTCATGTTTGAGCAAGAAGATTGGACTAGTTGACCTCAAGAGCTGTCTTCCCACCTCAACTATTCTGTGGTCTTGTGATGTTCAGTTCCATTTAATTTGATTCCTTATACATTTAAAACACAAATCTAAGGCCTCACCAGTGACACATGCATTGCAGCTTTATTCTTGACACACAGCCCCAGTGCAAACCCATTATCTCCAACTGAGTGGTCTCACTGAGATCAAATTAAGCAAAGCATATTTAGGACTGTGGCCCAGCACAGTCGTTTTCCTAACCATGCATTTTACTTCATCTTTGTTTATTCAAAGGATCTCATTTGTATTAAAAAACTTCCATTTCATATAGAAGGTCAAAGGATTCACTGATTTGTTATTTTAATGGCAAAGCTTCTCCCAAACTGAAGCTATACTGAAAATTTAAACAATGTTGATGAAAATAATAGGAAGTATATATCAAGTTAGAAATCCCATCTATGTTTTTTTCTTTAAGTTTCCCAGTGCAGCAACACTGGCAACCAGATACCTAGTAAACTTCCATTAAAATGTTCTGTACCACAGTTAATGCATATAAATACGTATCATTGCAGAACTGCAGAATGGTAGAATTTCTATTTATATAGGATGCTCAACAGAAGTTATGTAGTCAGAGAAATATTTTAACATGTCTTTCAAAATGGGGAGTGTCTATTGTTTAAAATTGTGCTGATTTCAGCTGGGGTAGAGTTAATTTTCTTCACAGTGGCTGATATGGGGCTATGCTTTAGATTTGAGCTGAACATAGGGAATTGATAAGAGAGATGTTTTTGTTCTTGCTGAGCAGGGCTTACACAGAGCCAAGGCCTTTTCTGCTTTTTGTACTGCTGCACTGGCAGGGAAGTTTGGGGTACATAGGAGGTTGGCAGGAGACACAGCCAGGAGAGGTGACCCAAACTGACCAAAGGGATATTCCAGACCATGGGACATCATGGTCAGTGTATAAAGTGGGGGAAGAAGGAGGAAGGGTGGGGCATTTGGAGTGATGACATTTGTCTTCCCAAGTCACCATTATGTGTGATGGGGCCCTGTTCTCCTGGGGATGGCTGAACACCTGCCTGCCCATGGAAGTGGTGAATGAATTTCTTGCTTTGCTCTGCTTGTGTGAACCACTTTTGCTTTTCCTATAAAACTGTCTTTATCTCAACCCACAAGTTCCCCAGCTTTTACCCTTCTGATTCACTCTCTGATCACCCTGGTGAGGCAGTGAGCGAGTGGCTGCGTGGGCCTTGGCTGTTGGCTGGGATTAAACCACTACAACCATGTCTGAATGAATTTTAACATAAAACACACTCTTCCAAATTCCTATTGTCCTGAAACATTCCACCACTCCATTACTTATCCAAAAATTTCTCTACACCTGACACCATACGACATTATAAAACTACCTTCAACCACACCGTTTGAGAATGTTAGGCATGAGGGGCCAGGAAAGCACTGACAGCTCACAAATTATGGTAACAACAGTAGTGGTGAAACATCTACAGTAGAAAAAGAGATTTCAGAAGCACAGTTTCTCATTTCCTGCTTCTGCTGGTTGGCAGAAGGCGACACACACAGAACAATCTTTGGATAGAATCATCATAGTATCATAGAATTGTTTAGTTTGGAAAAGATCCAAGATGCAAACAGCTTTGAGAGGGAAAACACTACAACTGCATGTTAAGATATCTTTAAGTACCAACTTTACAAAAACAGGTTTTGAGTTAGCTGACTGCTGACAGAACATGCTTGGTTACACAGTATTTCCATAAAAACCATGAAAATTCTGTGCCGCAAAGCAGGATGAGAAAGCATGGTGGAAAACAAGACAATTTTGACCCGTCACAAAACATAATTGATAATAAAGGGGAAAAATGAAGACAAGAAGAAAACAGTAGCAATTCCAACCAACCTATTACATTTAAGGTTCCAGATTGAAATTTCAATAACAAGCAATAATTATTCAGTTGTGGGAAACCAATGCAACACATAGCAAATTGTTAAGCATATCATGTTTTCATCTCATTTCTGACCACAGAAACAGTATGCACTTTTAGGTCATACAGAATTCATTGGAAGATCAGGGTCTCCTTTTATAAAGCGACTGAGGTCACAAGCTTCTCCCAGCATGGCATTTGGGGTTCCAGGAAAAAAGGGAATGGAAGAAGCACAAAAGGGAAAGAGAACTTCACTCTTTCTTAGGTGAGAAAATGCTAAGAAATGTATGTAAGGTAATAATGGAAAGATATTCATAACTTTCTTTTATTATTCTCTGATGCATTTCTCAAAGCAAAACTATGCTCTTCTTCAGAAAGGTTGCACTAACTACTCTAGGTTACCCACCTTGTATGCTACAGACACATTTCTCAGGAAAACGAAAACTCAAGAAGTACCCTAACGGTCTATTACTGTACAACCTAATGTATATATTGTTCTTGGGGGGAACCCATCAATGACCCCATTTGAAGACAAGATATTCTTTCTTTCACTGCTACCTAGCATGAATACATAACTTCCTCAGGGAAAAAAAAAGACTCCTAGGTAGATTATTAAAGATTTTCCAGGCATTTGCCCTGGTAAGACAAATTGCCAAACTTAATATAATCACAGCTTCTGAATTTAGACTGACTTTGGCTAGTATTTTAGAAACAAGTGTCAGTTTTATTTGTTTTGAAAGATGAAAGGTGAATTAGAATAGCTATGGGATGGCAAATCTCCCTTCCTACTTATCTCTGTAATGATCCATATACTGCCTTGGGTTTTTTTTCTTTCAACTAGATATTCCTCAGCAACACTCAGAATGCACAAACTTGTATCTGATCATAAACTTTTATTAGAATTCTGTTGAAATAACAGAATGGCAAATAAATTATGCTAAATAATGAGGAAGTTAAATGATTCTACACTGAGTCACTGACTTCTTGGCAGCTATTTGTTTAAGTGCCTGAAGGAGTAATTATATTGCCTCTGGAAGTTTAGTTTAAAGCAACCAAAACCCTAAGCCGTAAAATTTTAAGCAAATAGCAAGAACTACATGCAAACTCTCAGGGAAAGGGTGATGAGTAAAACTTCTGATCCATTAAGAGAATGTAATAACCATGTTTTAAACGTAGTTAAAAGACTTCCAAAACTAGCAATTACAGCAACAATTTTTATTCTTTTAGGTTGTCCTCATCTCCCTGCTCCACATATTGCGTTTTGGGTACCATTTTTCTCTAAAAATTAAGATAATTTTAAGATGTGACAACCAACATTCCACAACAGGGACACACTATGTGAATACCCAGGAACAAAAATGCATGTGAGCAGGCAAAAAGTTTTTCAGGGGAACCATAAAATGCAATTATCATGGTTTTACCATTTATAACTCATAGAGTCCAAGTGGCCTGGGAGAATACTTAATGGAAAACAGCACTCACAACAATAAATTAACAATTGTGGAATGCAGACAATGCATTCCCAGTTTACTTCTAAGTATGAGAAGTCCTGTCACAAATCCATTTTAGGACTCAATATGGAAGAATAAACAACAAGGAGAACAATCTCAAGTCTCTACACTGACCAATTTCAGTCTCAGGTGAACATGAAAGCAATAGCCATATATTCTAAATAATGATAGTTCAGGTATTTCAGAGTGGAATGTGTAGACAAAAGCAGAAGTCTCAGTTTAAAGACTGAGCTTTCCAATATTCAGAAACGCTTGCTTTTTTACCCAATTTCTTAATTAGTATTTTTATTCTTTTGCAAACTACTTTTGTAGCAGATAAATAACATCAACTGAAAAATAAATCGTACCTGTTTCCTCTTTTCAGGTGGAAGTGATGGATCCCCATCCTACAAACAAATAGATATATTTTATTGGCAGCTTATTTCTGAAACCAGAAACTACATTAATTCTGTGAATCTAATTGTAGAACATGTATTTTAACTAAAAAGTTATCAAATTATTTTTTAAAATAGTACTCATTAATATCAGTAATACTAACTTCAACTTAAAAAAACTTCTGAAGTTGAAGATTTGTTTCCATTTCTAGAACAGCAGGTCATTACAAATTTGTGTTGCATTAATTTTCATACTGGTACATTAAGTTGCTGTGGAATAATATTACCACAGTCAGTTTTTAAATGGAATTATCACTGAAACTAATTTCCTCAGAGCATGCACTGTCTTTCTGTGTCCTATATAAAAAGCACTGCCTCATCAATGCAGAACAAATGAGTAATGATATGATCAGGGCTGTACAACTGCAGGACTCCCACAAACAAGTACCTAAACATTTTTACTGCAGCCATTATGGACTTCTTTACAATTTTATTTTTTGAGGTTCACCTCTGTCCCCCAATTAAACAGTCTTCATAAAGAACAACCTACAATCAGCTCCCGATACTTCTTTTTCAGAGACTGGTGTCGTTCCCGCAGCTGGTTGGCCATAAGTTTGTACTGGTCTCTTTCTTGTTGACAGGTGTCCAGCTCTTTGGAAAGGATTAGCAATGCCTCCTTTTTACTTTCGAGCTTCCTTTTGCACACCAGATACTGCAGAAAAGAAAAAACCCATACATGTAACAAGCCATTTCCACCCAAGCCAGTACTGGATCCAAGAGGCTCAAGTTCTTCTCTGAAAAGCTGGAGGAAGATCACAAGATCAGTCTGCCACAAGTCATCTTTAGCTTATTAATAACAATCGCAGGGAAGATATCTCATATAGAAAACTTGAAATCCATCTGTATGGCCACAAGCTCACCTGACCACTGTGACTCAGAAAAAATTAGCAATTTGAGTTTCTTATTCTTTTCCTCATATGCAATAGCATGAGGAACCTTGCAATTTGCCCAGCAGCCCTGAGAAGGCTGCTAGAAGGAAGAAGCATTTGCAAATGCCCTTTTCTATATGTGTTCACAATACCCAGCTCCCAGGCAGCAACCAGTCATTCCTGCTTCACTTCCCACTGCCATCCTTCTCCTGCTACCAGCAATGTCCTCTGGGCTCAGCCTCCCAACTGGACACTGAAATGGGACCATGTTACAGCAGAAGGAGTAGCATGAATGATAACCAAAACCTACCTTGACTCTGAAACAACTACAGTGTGATGCTGTAACGACACAGGTAAAAGAAACTTAATTATGTTGTGATACTACAGGCACATGCTCATTTGAGGCAAAAGAATGGGAAATAATGCAGGAATGCTGCAAACACCTAAAAGGGGAGGGAAGGCAGAGATGAGCCTTCCCCTGGCAAACACCACCTCTCATGTGAAGGGCTCATGTACTAAGCAAAGCAGAACTTGCAAATCTTAGCTGTTCTGCCTCAGTCAGATCTCCTTCATTGCCTTTCCCCATTGAAAGGAAGCGTTATGTGTATGTCATCCTCCATGTTACCTATCAGAACTTTCAGGTAACTTTTTTCACTTAACATGATGTTCGATCAGCAGATTCTTATTACCCATCACTTGACACTGCTCATGCTAAAGTATATATTTCTGATGTTACTGACATAAGATGTGGCTCTAAATACTTTCTGAATGTGCTCTGCAAGAGACCAAACACCACAGCAGTCATGAAAACAATTTATAGTTTCATTATATCCTCTGACAAGAATACTTTGTCATTATGGGCTCTTGCACAAAGCAAGAACATCAGCACTTCCATACTGTTCAAGTCAGTGCTGTTCTTTGGGACAAAAATCAGTCTTTGTATGTACTACTTGCTTGGAATTAACTTTGTTAACCTCAATTTCATGTCAATGAGAAAGGGAAAAGTGAGTTTGGTATATTAGTACAGCCAACCTTTTCCAAAAATGGCAAATGCTTAGTTGCAAAAAGGTGGGAAGGGAATGAGAAAAGCAGTTCCAAGAAGGATTTGAACTCTCAAAAAGGACACTTCCACCTTGGATTAATTTTATTTCTGGCAATACTAAAGTTGAAATCCTGCCATAAATTTTCTGGATTATGATGCCTTGGCATCAACAAAGGCAAGCGTACCTATGTACTTATGTCCTTACTGATACCTTACACAAATGTCAAATTCCTTGATAAAGGACTGAAAGGTATGAGAAGCTAAACTTTAATATTGTCAGCAAGTGACATGGTAAACTGCTTCAAACTTGATAAAGTAATTCCTTCCCTTACAGTGAAATATTTGTCAATTTCTCTTCTTTTTTCCCCTGTTTCATCCCCTAAGTAATTCTAAAATATGCCTTTGCTAAATTGTTTTTTAAATATTAACAATCTGATAGAGTAATTGCAAACAAAAATGAGTAAAAGCAAACCTCACAATCCCTTAAAAAAACCCCCAACAGCCTAAAGCCTTGAACCAAGTAGCCTGTCCTGTTCCTTTAACAGGAAGAATCCCAGGAAGAATGAAGCTGGCCCATCCAGCCAACCTGTGTGGAGCAGAGCAGCCTATACCATGCACAGAATGGGAGTGGAAAGAAGCAAACTCTTCTTGCCTTATACACCCACAGCACCCGCAGGCGCCTGCAAGCCTTGCCTCGAGTGCTGCAGGATGGAACAGAGTATGAGAGCCAGAAGTGAACCAGAGCATGTGGATTAGACTGTAAAACCAGTACTCACCCAGCAGGAAACACAGACCTAGCACCAAACAAATCTTGTGCCTGCCATGAGTCACAGCCCTCTACAAAGGACACACTCAGAGCATACAAGAAGGCTTCACCTTTTACAGCAGCACTGGCAGGGGCTGGGGAATTCTCCACTACCTATTAGCCTGAGGATAACAAACCATAAACAGATTGTGGGGACAGTAATGTTCAGAGTCTAAATGAAAAGGAATAATGATGGCTTCCTTGTTTAAAATCTGTTTTAACTAGATGAACTATATGCTGATGATGTTGGCATCTCTCCTCAATGTACTGTTTGGATTTTACTATAAAAATGACCACATAAAAGACTTTTTGAAGTAAGTTTTACCTTTTACACATACTGAATTTCCCAAATAAATGGAACAAAACCAGTAATAACACAATAATTTGTTTCCATGGGCTTATGGTACAAGAAACAATAAAGCCAGAGCATTTCTGTGGAATCTGATTATTCAACAGAGGTCTGTTTGCAGTTCCCATTACCATTACTGAAGGAACACCAAATTTCACAAAGACAGACCTCAAAGAGGTTATTCAATATATATGTTTCTGACTGTTAAAAAACAATGTAGCAATAATGGCCCAAACTGACCCAACAAATGTACACTAGAAATGGGTTCTACTCAGGGAAATAGCTGAGTCCCATCAATGATTTCCCTTATATGGACAAATAAGTGCAATAAAATTGGTATGCTGTCAAAAAGAACATAGGAGTGTAACAAGTCTTTTTGGAGCAATGAAAGCAATAAAGCAAATTTTCTCAAACAGTCTGAAAAAAAGTATTCAATAGATGCTTCTGGCATTCACTCATATAGACATTTCTTCGCCTGCAACTGAAGGAAAGCCTACATCTCAGGTACTGTCTATCAGTGAGACAAGCAAGTGAATTCTGTTATGCACTATAGTTACTATGAAATATTCTTGTTGTCTTTTGTTTCTTTTTAATTATCGGTACAAAATAATCTATGAATTTAAAAAACAAAGTTAAACAAGAACCAGCTGCTATACATTCAATCTAAAATCTACAATGTACAACTTTTCATATCTGTCTAGTGACTTTTATCTACCAATGTGCTGTTATCTGCAATAAAGTAAATTATAATTGTTACAAGGAAGATTGTAGTAATTAAAGGAATATATATGACATCCTACATTACTGCCTGAACTGCTTTACAGCCAGATGACTACTTTAGTGAAATTGAGTAAAAGGAGACTGACATTACAGGAGAGTGTAACTGCTCCAAGGTGACCCTCTACATCGAACACTTACTATTTATCCATTGCTATTTTTAGTGACAAATCTGGGTAGATCTCATTAATGACGCTGCAGACATGGTCTAATAATCTGATGAAGCTGGGACACGGTCAAGGTTTCAGACTTCCTTTTTTCAAACCAACAAACACACTGAATTCCTATCAGAATGTTTTTTTTTTTAATTTGTACAAATTACTGGCCTGCATTTTGGAATTTAATGGCAATTAGTGTCAAGGAAAACATCTAATTTCCCAAGAGTAGAAGCAGAGATACTATCTCCAATCAGTGCTTTGGAATCACTGTGGATCATATTCTGTCTCCTCTTGACACTCCAGGGCCTTGTGTCCTCAAATGCTGAAGAGCTACTACATTACATTGGGCCTTGACACCTATCATCTACCATGCTCTCTGAGAAATCATGAACTCTATTCACCACTTTTTAACAAGAGATCCAACTGCTACTGAACTGCCTTAAGTTTTATCAAATTTCTCCCAACTCTACTCTTGGAGACAATTTTGGTGAAGGGTCCCAAAATGCATTGCAATCTCACTGTTTGGGATGTTTGTTGACTGTGTTTCTAAAATGCTGCTCCCCTTGACTCCAGATTAAACTGTTAACTTATCTGAAAGAGCCAAGCACTCAGATCCAGAGAAATACACAATTACTGGCCATTTGCTTGCCATCTCACTTCCTGATGCGATTTATCTCTGATAAAACCTGAAACAATGCAGTGACCTTGCTTTTATCCCACCATATCAACTCCGCTTTTCCTGCTGCTCAGCTCTTTGCTTCACTGGCTGCTTCCTGGCTGCTGAAACACAAAGCAGGCTGGTATCATTCACTGATGATAGAAGTGATACAAGCAGCTCCTCAGAACATCATGTCTTGTCTTGATGACAGTACTACACCACATCATCTTCACTGGCCATTTAGGAATACCACGATTTAGTAGTTAACACTACTGTGCGATTTGGCCCAGCCCTTAAAAGTTTTGTATGCTGTGCCTCCGATTACATGATTAATTTCTCTCTGTTTGTTTCACAACATCCCTGTGGGTCTCTTAGTCCAACCTGAAACATGGAAACACTTGTTTTGCTGCCCAGAAATCCAGCATGCAGGTCTTCATAGCACTCTCCCACAGCTCCTGAGAATTTTGGAGCACAGTAAATCACAGTGCCAGCTCTTTTAGCGTTTTCATTTCATTTTCCAAATGTCAAAGTCGTTACAATGCCAACCCAGCCAACCAGGGGCCTCAGAGTATCCGCTCCACTTTGTTCTTCCCTACAGCCACTGCATTTGTCTGCATTAAGGAAAGCTGTGAAACTGGTGCCTCCAAAGCCCGTTGGGCCCCTCACAGAGGTTTGGTGAATTACATTTCACGCTTTGTTTGAAAAGGAAACATGACAGAATGTAATAGAGATATTATGAACATGAAGATCTCACCAGTTTTCCTTCCTCTTCTCTCTTGTCCACACAAAAAATTGTGCAACCAATGGGAAAGGTAAGCTCTGCCAATTATAAGCAGGCTAGGTAGCTCGCTCTTCAGAACTCATGTCTGGAAATCATGTTGAAATCTAGCTGTTTCAACTAGAACTACTGCTCAACAGTTTGGTAAGTCCAAAATTACTGGGCAAGGGAGCTCAAGAGACAAGCATATCACCTCCCTCTGTGCTGCTGAAGACCATACACAATAAATAACCAAAAATAGCCTCTTGTGAATGACAAATTAAACAGAAACGACATCTCTTCATACTAACTTTAGGAGGCACAGTCACATATGAGTAGCTGCAAATAGCATACACTAAACACTAACGTGTGGGAGGTGACAAGCAAAAGAGAAGCATTTTGACATTGGATTTAATTCTACAAGTTGGCAAATCTGAGGGACCTTGAAGATGATCTAGTTCCAACCCTGCTGCCATGGGCAGGGACACCTTCAACTAGACCAGGCTGCTCAGACTCCCATCCAACCTGGCCTTGAACAACTCCAGTGATGGGGATGAGGAATGGAATGTACTCTTGGGATAGTATTTTGAGATTTATAAAGATCACTGTTTTATGGAGGACTTGGGCGACCAGCAAGAAAGTTCTTGCTACAGGTCAGTCTCTTGTGTCGAACAAGCAGCTATTGATCAGGTCTTCATCCTACAACTTGACACCAGCTTTTAAATACTCTAAACATAGGTCACTGAGTGACATAAATGTCAGATAAAAACCAAGAGTCCAGGCAGAAAAATTACATGGTAACCCAACAGAGTAATTAATCTTTTATATATATATATATATATATATCCATCTATCCCTCACCAAGACATGAACTTAGCTAGGGAACAGGTAAAATTTATGTGGATTCTTGCTCCTGAAGTGAGTTTTTTGCATCCAGTTTGCAAGATTATCAATGGAAATAATAACTCTTTTACGTTCCTTCAGTATTTGCTAAGTTGGCTTTGTCCCAGTATTCCTACCTACGTCATCCTATTCAGTTAGTTTAAAGAATGCTCAAGGTACAGGTGGTGCAAAGATTGTTCAGAGTACCAGGTGCACACTAGTCCTGAAATGTGTGTGGCTGTAAAATAAGTGGAAATATACATAAACATGGAGGCAAAAGAACAAGCAAGAAGTTAGTGGTGAGCATAATAAAAGCAGAGAAAGATATGTGAAGGGGTACAGAGCAAAAGGCACTGGAAGGGAACAAAAGTCAAAAGGAAAAAGAAGAGTAAATATAGAACAAGACTGAAACAGACAAATTTATTTTTTTCTACTGAAAAATGAAAAGACAATCTACAAAAATATATACTGTGCGTACAAGTGTTTGTACATAAGGACCAAACACACATCCTACCACTTCTCTTAACACATGTAGTACCATAGTTTTAAAAATTACAGTTGCTTTGACAAGTATTTCAATTACTCCTACCTTTCAAACTTGGAGGATTGGGCTTATGCAAATGAGAAAGTATGTAACCACAGATCTGAACCCACCAGCTTCTGGTCTTTTACACCAAAATTTTTAACCCCATCTCAGGTTTTAACTGTCTACCATCAGCAATGGGAGAGTGTTTGTTTAGAGCTACCATGTCTTTTCTTGCCTTTGTAACCTTGTATTTTGAAAGCATTTCAAGATGTTTATGAAATGCACAGGGGAAAAAAATTACCTAGCAGACACTGAAGCTAGGAGGCCTTGTGAAAATCGGTACCACTGAGAGATATGATAAATTCAAAAACCTCATTACAAGTTACTTCAGAAGCCTGAGCCACTTTCTCACAGACCCATTAGGATGTTGGAGTTAACGGGTAAATCACATGGTTTGAATTACAACAGCCAAAGGAAGAGGAAGGCAAAAGAGGAAAACCTGTATCTTGACAGCACATACTACAGACTTACAGCTGTAAGCCTGCTGTAGAAACAGAGAGAAAGGAAGGAAAGGTGCAATATTAAGTCACCATACCTCTAATTTTCCCCGAAAAAAAGAAATTATACGTATGTTTCAGTAGCTACAAGAATGTAGATATTGCATTTAGATATTTAATGCACAGTCATTAAACTTCGCTACAATCAAGAAGCCCCTAAACTGAAGTAATTGAAGTTTAATTTCAGGACTGAGTTTTTAGGTTAAACTATATAAAAAGTGAAAAAGTTCCAAAGTAATTTTAAATTACTTTTTCAAGAAAAGAATAGCAGTATTTCCTCTGAACAGACCTCATGACTTGTCTCTCATCTCTTACCCTTCCCTCCCATCTGAAACCACCCCCAGCCCAAATAAAACTCCATTTGAGAAATGAGACATCAGATTTAACACTGCACAAACAGGATACTAGTGAAAGTGCACTTTTCACTTTCTCCTGGATCATTTTGTGTCTTTGCAAATACTGTTTGCATAGATAGTTTCCAATTCTGGATGTACTGTACTAGCACAGATCTGGTGCCATACCAACTCCCACTGAAATCACCAGGAGTAGTAACAAGTTCAACATCCTAAACTCAAATATCTTTTTGACAGGTCAGGGCCTTACGCCGTACACTCAGTTAACATAATGGAGGCAAAGCCCTCCTGAAAACACGGGGAATTCACCTGTGTGCATCATACTGTAGGACAGTAGACTCAGGTTTATCCAGGCCCATGCTGTTTGCACAGAAGTTTTATCTACTAGCTGTAAGCATAAAAACACTATTTTTATATGTAAAAATCAGCATATCAGCTTACTCCATGAGTTTGGCTAGTAAACAGATCTGACTTCAATAACATCTCTTTAAATTATACTGACCTCAAGTTGATTTGAGTTTGGTAACTTACCCTATGTGAAAATGTGTACCTGTAAACATGTGGATCTTTTAACGGGGATGCAGTGGACAATTGAGTTTTTATTCATGTAACTGGAAAATCCACCACCTGTTGAGGGTCATGGGCATGGTGCCATTACATTCTTTTCTCCCATAGCATAAATGTCACCATGGGTCTCGAAACCCTTTCACATGTGATTCAAGTGAAGTAAGAACACACGGCATACGGCACGGGGGCAGCCCGGTCACCCAGGCCGGCGCCGCACCTGCGCTGCTGCTCCGGGCCCGAGGCCTCGGCCATGCCCGCAGCTCAGGGAACCCTCGCCGGTTTCACACCAGCCGCAGCAGCGGCAGCAGCGCCTGCACCCTGCTCTGGCAGCCCCAGGGCGGTTCACACACGGCGAGGGTCGCAGGCCCTTGCTGCCGGCGCTCCGCAGCCGCGCGGGGCCGGGGCGGCAGCCCGAGCAGGGGAGGCCATC
>VZRO01000504.1:2772472-2818347 GCA_013397915.1 Daphoenositta chrysoptera
CGCCGGGCCCGGCACACGGCCGAGCTGCCCGCGGGGCCGGGGCAGAGCGCCGGGGCCCGAGCGGCACCTGCCGAGGGCGGTGCGGGAGTGTCTGAGGTGCGGGTCCCAGAGAAGGGTCCTCCTCTCCGGACGTGCGCCTCCTGCACAACAGCTGGGCCCTGCTGCCATCCCAGGCTCTGGACAGCCAGACTTCCCTGAGGACTGGTCGATGAGGGGAGCGGCATCAGGGAGACTTTGGCATTATATATATGTGTAACAAAATTATGTACACGCTTGTGTTGTGTGTGTAATGTAATACACAGCGGGAGGACAAAGCAACCATTTTCTCAAAACATTATAGTGGAACACTGCCCACTTTGGGCACAGATCTCCGTTGTTACTCAGCTCACGGAGATGTTAATAACCTAATGACCCCGGACTTGGTCTGGCTTCTTTATTTCCTCTTGGCACAGACGCTTCTCCATCAGCACTGAAACCCAAGCACGGCACTCACACAGCGATCCTCACTCTTCCTGACACCTCTGCTCCAGCCATATCCTCCTGTTGGGGTTTTTAAAAAAGGGTTCTCCGTTTGTTCTTTTTTTTTTTTCATTTTCTCTTAAAAGAATTTTTCCCTATACGTGTTGCTAGGAAACAAATTACTGAGTACTTAAGAGAGACAAAAGACCTGGCCACAGGGAGGGGTCCCATGGGCACATATCCCCATAGACCAGGTCTACCATGAGGCACATCAGGTGCGATCTTTATTTAATCCTAACACGGCGAGTGTCCCCGGGACTTACGTCTTCCAGGCCGAATCCAAGCGTAATTGCGTGGAGTATTTGAGCAGTTTAACCCACAAGTACTCTTTGTGTTAAATAACACCACAAACAGCACAAGACAACATGATAAAATATGCATGCCTCATTCCTTACCACAATTCACCCTTTGTTAAGATTTATTTGTGGTTTGGCGTCTAGGCACAATGTCCTTCTGTTCTCTAAAATGGCTTAGAGAGCTCCGTTTGACAACTTCACCTCCCTTTGAGCAGGTGATGCCTCGGCCTTGCCACTGACAACATTTCTGTTCCAGGTGCTTAATTAATGGCTTATACGGAAAGAAACATAGGCCATATCTAAACTCAGCAGGAACTCTCTTTGAATGGAAGTTTATAAATTTTAATAAATGCCTGTGGTTATCTCCATATTAAAAAAAAAAAAANAGAGCAGCTAGCTTTAGTATGGAACTTTAGTTGGATAGTTACAAAGTTTATACATTTCATCGGAAAATTATAAATCAAACTTAAACATTTTCTCCAAATTATAATCAATTTTCTCCTATATTAGCTGTTCCTCATCTCTAGGCATTCTGCAACTTTAATGCTGTAGAGGGTACATTTGTCTTTCCTCTTTGTTCATATTTTTCTGTGCTTTACATTGTCATGTGTGTAATATATCACAATCCTGCATCTCCTCGCAGGCTTCTCAGCAAACTGATTCTGTAAACAGCACCTTATTTGCAGAGGCAAATAGCAAATAATGAAAATGAAATTAACAAGAACTATAATTTAAACCACTGCTTAAAAGAATTGTTAATTATATTAGAAACTCAACAATTTTCTTAGTTTTGTTAGTAGTTAAATATTATACAACTGCTACTGCAGATGAACCAAATAGAATCTTTTTCCCAGTTCTGCTTCTCATTTACAGAATTTCTCTCCTTTGTTTTCTTGGTTGTGTAGCATGCTGGACTCAGAATACTCTTGAAGAAAGAGCTCTGCTTTAAGAAAGATAACCCTTCAAAAGCCCTCATTTTTGAAGGATGTCACTCATTTTAATCCCAAATGTGCTCACACTACTCACAAACATAAGGTTTTAATTTTTATTGATGATAAGTATTCAAATGAGAAGTAAATATTCATGAAAGAGAGGTTATTAAAACAAAAGGAACTCTCAATGTTTTCAGCTCCTATGATTTTATCAAAAAGCTGATGAGAGCTGGTGTTTTTCAGAAAGCCCAAGCTCTTGTATGAGAATAACCACTTTCTTTTGAAGTAAAAGTAAGATTCAAAGGAATAAATAAAAAATAAGCTGAAATGTGCCTTGAGTACATTTGATAGGATCAGAAAGAAAATAAAAGAATGCAAATACGTATTTTTAAGTAATCACATTTAGTTTCTGATATCAAGACTTTTGTCAGTTTCTTTGGCTTTCCTGTTCCTCTCTGCCTTACTTACCCGTGGTTACTTGCACAACCCCTGTGTAGCAGTCCCAGTGGGAACCCGGCTGCTTTGCCAGCCTCTAGGCAGGAACGGAGTGAGATACGGGTCCTGTCGTAACTCAGACAACCAAGTTAAGAAGATGACAGAAAAGAAATCTACCACCCTAGTTTATAAATAGGAAACTGAAGAGAGTAGTGATTGCCTTGCCCAAGAAAACTGAAGTTTCAAACATAACCAGGAAGCAAAACTGCAGGTTTCAGGAGTACTAGTCTGTGGTTTTAATTGCAAAACTAACAGGGTGTCTTGGTTCTTTTCCTACCTGCTGCAGTAACTGCTTTTGCACCATCGCCTTGCCAGTATTAGGAGAACACAGTGAGTGCCTGAGACAAAAAATCATCTCTCAACCTTCCTCTTCAGCTACCATCCCGTTGTCTTTGTCTCTAGATCTGTTATCTTCTCTGCTTTCTTTCTCTATACATTCACTAGATAAACTTATCTGCTTCAAGTGTTTCATCTTCCTTCTCTGCAATTCTGCTTTGTGATCAATCTTTCCCCTAGTATCTTGATTTCATCTGTCTTTTCACCAGATTACCCTCCACTTCTCTAAGCATTTTCTACATTTCATTAAGAAAACTCCAAACTTTCTAAAAAACTTTTTTTTGGCCTGGACAAATTGCACATTCAGAATCAGATCTAAGCTACTGTGGCTAATTGTTGCAGGTACTCAGGTAAACATATGTAGGAGATTTAAACAACAGTTTTCATTTGTAGGAGATTTAATTAACATTTCTAAAACACAGCTTTCAGAAATCAGCGTCTTTGTCATAAGTTAAGAATGAAAATAGCTTGGGTTTGTATCCATAGGTAAGCCAACAAATGGATTGCTTCAAATTTTGCTGCCTCTTTTTGTCAACATTTGTCTGCTGTACTAGCATCATCATTATATCTATGTTCAACTGTAAGGAAATATATGAAAAAGTGTAAATCCTTAAGATCTGGACAGGCTACATAATTGAAATGTAATGAAAACATGTAGTGCTTGTCTCCTGAAGGATGATTCAATCTGACTCTCCTTGGATGTTTCAGGGTTCCGTTTAATCAGGGTTTAAATACCTCTGAATGAGGATATAACCTATCAAAGATAAAAACATTCATTTTAGTACTCTTGGTAATTTATACTTGCAATATTCTATTTCATGTTCTTGCTAATCTGATGATAACCACAAGCTCATGCACACATTTTAGAAGGAGTATATTGTTTGTTGGGGTTACCATTACTTTTAGCTTTTGTCTGTTCCCACATTTGTTTTCTTTCCTTTACTTTTTCCTTTCCTTGTTTAGAGGCTGCTTTTTGTCCATTTATATTCCAGCTGCACCTTCTCAATTTTCTCAGGTTCATTGCTGGTTTCACTACCCTGTATCAGCTCTTCTACTTCACATGCATGATCTGTCAGCAGGACAATATGATCTGCAGATCAGAAGCAGTTTAGCAGTTATTAATTTATGTTGAATCCTTTTGTGGCCAGTCAAGTCCGTGAAGGACACACCTTAGGCAAACAACAAAGATCACTAAAGTGATGGTGTTTCTCTTTTCCTCTTCAGTGGTTTCTGACCTTCAATATATTGCTTTCCTTTGTGTATTAGATGCTTCCTGTAACATTAAAATTGGAGGTATTCTTTATTTTCATCTTATTTTTTGCTTTTTTAAAGCTATCTTATGACTGTTAGTTGGTGCAACTGAATACTGGAGTTCAGAGTAGAGTACCTCTCTCTTCTAGAGAGAGAGTGGAAAAAAGAGAATTTTTGGAAAGAGACAGGAACAAACTATGATCTGCACAAACCAGATCTAGGATGAAGCTTGGTGGTGAGGTCTGGCCGAAGAAGGAGGGAAAACCAAGGCAAAGCAGCAGTTAAGAGCAGGGAGTGCAAGCGGTGGGTGGGATGCTCATGGAAAGAATTGAGGGGAAAGCTGTAAGATGGTGGGGCAGAGGAAGGTCTGCAAGCTTGAAAACAAAATAATTTTGGAAATGAATGAACACATATAACCAAGAGAATTGTCCTAACTGAGATTTTCTGAGTGACTGAAAATCCAAAGTTAAGAGTGCTCTGTTGTGTAGATTTTCTAGGAGTAATACATTATGCATAAGGTCATGTGCAAGCCCTTTGAATAATTTTGTTTTAAAGCCTGGTTTCTCCAAAGCCCTGTGATGTTGGAGCATCTAGCTCTTAGGCACAGTTCTGTCTAGAGAAACCTCTGGCCACCAAATACCAAAGTCTTCATTGGAAAACGGCTGATTGGGTTCATCCTAGCTTGCTTAGGGCTGAAATGCTCAAAAAGTGGGTTGGATGGTGGGCACGGGTGTTAGAGCAGGTAACCAGCCCCTAGCTATCACTAGCAAACACCTATGGTACAGAACTGTTTAGTTCAAACACTCTCTTTTGTGGACATAGCCTGACACCAAGTATGGTCTTCAGTGAAGGCCCCCAGGAACACCAGGCTGTGGATGAGGCTCTGCAAGATGCTGGTGGCAGCTCAAATCCAACTTGGACAAGAAGGCTTTAAGTTCTCTAAAAGCATCTGTAAAATTAACTGGTTTCACCTAGGCTGTATTGGAAAAGTTTGGCACTGTTGTCTTTCCTAGTGATAGCAAAAAACCGTGTAGGGATTAATAACAAGTTATTTCACCACCAGAATTTGGGGCTCTTCCCACACCCTGAGAATAAGGAAAACTCAGTAGGAAGTAAAAGATAGCAGTTAAAAAAACAAGTACAACATCTCAGAGCCTCTTTTAAGGCTTGTCATTACAGTTGAATAGAGTTAGTGTAAATGAATTCTGTTTTCCCAGAGGCATTAAATTCCTCCTGTCAAGACAGTCTCTCAAGAGAGACTTGAAAGTCTCTCCCTGCCCTCCTGCATTATTATTATTTTCCTTAAGATTTCTAGTTATTGATGTAACTAAAAATCGAGTATAAGATCTGAGAAAATATTTTGTCAAGTGACTCAGACAGGCACAACTGATGGATACTAAGGAAACATGTACTGCATTTTATGTTCCTCTGAGTGCACTAGAAAAATATAAAAAATAGTTCATTTTACTAAAAATCGAGCTGGGAAATTCACACTACTTTCTGCTACTTTGAAATTGAAGAGTGACCCAGTGCTGCCATCAAATCTGACATATGAGTGATTTTTCAGACTTGTAGGTTCAATTTTCAACTGGTGGGGTATGTCAAATCCCTGAAAACTGTCAGACCATTGCAGAGATGTTTATTGCTGTGACCACAGCAGACTCTTCAGCATGAAGACCATCACTTTACATGTGTGGTCAATACTCAGCAGACTGTAAGCAAAGAACAAGATGGGATACATAAAGTACAGCCAGCTTGAGCCTGTTCTTTCTAGTCAATTTAGAGAGAATAAAGAAAGAAAACCTATTGTCAAAGAGCAAAAAATGGAATTGAAACAGAATTTATTGAGAATATCACAGCAAAATAATTTTTCATTTGAAAATGTCTGTCTGGAAAAAAACCAAAATCTCTCAGCTTTGATGTGCAGTTTCTCTGCGTTCTTGAGGAAATTTCCCATCAAACCCTGACTGCATGCTTTAAAATGGCAATGGCACTGAGCTAAGTTTGCCTGTTTTATGTTCAAATTACACAGACTTTTGGGACTTCAGCCTCAGCCTTTTTAAAGTGAAGTTTGGTGAGCATTTTCTTATCCCTAGAAACTTGTCCAGTTAGTAAAAGCAGTTGAATCAAAGAGCTGAAGCTTTATTTCTCATCCCAGATAAGACCATAGTAGAAAGGATATAATTTCTCTCTCTTCACATAAATACTTAGTTATAAAAGTGCAACAGATTTAACAGAAGTAATTAAGGGGTCTGTTTATATGCTCCACGTTTGAGTCAAATGGAAAGAAACAGAACCTTCTAATTATCACAAGAGCCATTGAAGTAGATGTTGTTCTAGAGTGACTGTCTCTTTTCTTTGCTGCTGCTTCTTTCTTGTATGGGGGACACCACCTGCTTCTTTTCCTGTGTGAATTCTAATTGTTCAGTGTCAGATAATTGCTCTTATACCTAGCACTACCATGTTGCTTAGGAGCATTTTGCAAGTATATGCTTCTCCTTTAACTGCTCTGGATGTAGCTATTATGTAAAAATTGTAAAGTTAATCCAGAATTTCACTTAGTTTATCCATTTAACTGGTTAGATTATGGTCTTATTAAGTTATTATTCCAGTGAAAGTAGATCTATGTATTTAATTTATTTTTTATTGCTTGTTTGAATTTCATACCTTTTTCCTTTTTATTCTTGGTTTGTTACTGTTTATTTTAAAAATAAACTCTTTCCTTTCACTGAGAAAGTTTGTTTTTCATCATGCTTTTTCATCACTGAATCAACTTAAAATATAATCTCCTGGTCCTAGTGAGAGGTTGTTTGTGGATAGTATGTTTACTTATTCTCTCTGACAAGTGATGGAGGCATCAAACAGTCAGTACGAAGAAGAACTCCATAAAAATAGGTAAGATAATGGCTGAGGGCTCTGACTTTTATTCAGCAGTGGGCAGCAATCACAGGCTGAAGTGTCTCTCCCTGGCCCTTGCCTTGTTCTCCAGAAGCAGCTTGTAGGGACAAATAAAAATTATGAAATAACTTCTGAATCACAATTTTAAGCCAAGCATACTGAAATGAATGAAAAAATGGATTTCAAATAATTTTTATATGCCATGCATATCTATGGTACTTTCATTAGCCATCTGGTTTACATCTACTTTCTTTTGCAAGTAAGAATCCTGAAACCTGCCAACAGAGCACAAGAGGTAGTTTTATGGGTGTGTACTAGGAATTTGGTGTGGTATCCAAAAATAAGGAGACAAAGACACTCAGATCTCAGCTGAATAGGTCAAACTCTACATATTTTGCCAGAAATATTTCCTTCACGAAGGGTTTTCTCTGTCACAGACTTCAAGGTTTTATATCAATATTCTCGTTAAGTAGAAGTATCTTTGTTTTTGAGAAATACATAATTTAAAGGGTGGAATAAATAAAATTAACTAATGCTTTCATCATTGGAGGTGGGGTCCAAAAGCATCACACTGTTCAAGCAACTTTAGGGCTAGAAGCTGAGTTCCGTGGTGGAACTTTAAAAGCTATGACGTGCCTAATTCCCATCAAAACTTGAAGATGTGTAGCCTTTCTCCTTAAAAAGAAGCAATAATATATTGTCTAACAGAGTGTATTGCGTTAATGTGGCCCCACATTTCATGTTTGAGCCAATCTGTGTACACAGAAAATGAGTCTTTATTGGAACATTGCTAGTTTTTAGGACTCTCCTATGAGTTAGCTGTGCTCAGTCATATTTGTACTCAGTTCTAGGCTGTTTCTCAGTATATTCCTAAAACAAGGAATATACTTGTTTGTATATTCTTCCACTCAGTAGGAAGAAGCCAAAGCCTGGTTATTAAGGCACTTGCTTGGACATTTTGCTGATGGAGAGTGCACTCTACACTCTCCAGCCTTCCAAATCAGCACTGTGCATGGGTTTCACTAACAGCACAGTGTCATTTTTTTCAACTTTAGTGGTTGGGCAGATTCTGATGCACCAGGAAAATGTATCTGTTTCAATTTGGTATTTAACAAGGTGCACAGATGGTGTTAAAAAGCAGGTAGAAGTGGTTAATCGCCTGTGAATTTTAGGCATTTTTCTCCTGTCCATAGAGGACTTGAGAAATGCATTTACTGCATGGGTTTCTCCACTATGATTTGCATTTTCATGGTTGTTTTCAATCAATCACCCCAGAGTGGTTTGCAGGTCTCTTCATTCCAAAGCAGTGAAGACCTGCCCATGTCCACATTCCTAGCGCAACAAATGATTTGGGACCTGAATCATGTGGTGTTCGGTATTCATGTTCAGGCAAATCCGTACCTCATCGCACCCTGAATTGGTTCATTTTACTGACACCATCTGTTTCTTACACCTCAACCAATTTGTATTCCATTTCAAGAGTTGTCCCCTATGCTCAGCTTTCTGACCTTGTAAATTGATCTCCTGTACAGTCTGTAACAAATACTTTCCTGAAATCTGGATGAATTATGTCAACGATTTCATCTTTATCAATGCAGCAATGCCTTGAAATGACCCTAATACATTTGTCATACATGATCTTCTTTTAGCAGAACCAGGCATCTTTCCCTTTACTAAATCACTTTCCTAAATGAATTGTAATCTGCCTTATGAATGTTTCCATTATTCTGCTCACTACTACCGTCAGTCTTACAAGTCTGTATTTCGTTGGGTCTTCCCAGTGTCTCTTTTTGACAGCTACTGAAGACACTCAACAATGAAGTGCATTTCAGGTAAATATTAAGTGCTCCTTAAAAGAAGAAGAAAAAAATTAAAACGTAGTAAGATGTACTCCTGGTGTTCAATAGTACTTTTAGAGATTCACTTAAGTGAATGGAGCATAAAGGAGGATTTCTTTATTGCTGGCGGTTAGTGGCAGTGATGGATCATGGATCATGGCATAGACATTCTCAGTATGGCCAAACAACTTCACTATATAGAATTTTATATAGCTACAGCTAAAATTCAATGAACTGATTCCGAAGGTTCAGGATAAACTATAACAATAAGTTAAACCCTTAAATCGATTTGGTATTTTAAAAGGATAAGGAGCAGCAAGATGTCATCTTCCTTCACAGATCTAACTTTAACTGGAACTGTAAATCCAGAGCAGAGTATTGGTGGATAAGAGTATATAATGTGTGATTTAAGACCCATCCTGGAAATCAGTGAGGATTTGAGTACACCAACTCTAAAACATTATCAGAGCATTATAAGAGTCCATCCAGAAAGTTAGGAGGATTTTTTTTTTGGAAGAATAAAGATAAATTTCATATCTTAAAGAGGCTATTTTTGAAGAGTGCCAGGCAAGATGAGAAAAGAAAATGACTGTGAAAGAAGAAGCAGAGTAGCAGAGGCATAGATAACCACTCATCCTACTATCCTCTCAAGATACGAGCTGAGGATGATTTCTATCAATGACTTCCAAATATAGCATTATTCAGCTTTCATTATGTTGTCAATCTAATTTGAATGTAAGTTATTCAGAGCACATGGCTGTTTTGCCTTTGTGTTTGTCTGTAAAGCGCTGCGCCCCCAAGCCAGGAAAAAAGAGAATTCTCGGATTAGAGGAGATAACGTCCTCATTGAAAGTCCTGTGTACAAATGCTTGTTTTCTAATCACCTTTGTGAAACCTACCCCTGCTACACCACACAGAGGAATTCTTCTTCAAAGTAAGAAGAATTGCAGCTTATTTTTTACTAACTCTGGAACAGCCTCTCTGCTTTATGAGGAATGGGAGAAACTCCTGCCAACTTACATTAGTTTCTAGGAAAAAAACCACCTGAATCCCAAGATTTGGCTTTGGTGATGACCTGAAGTTCACAGAACTCTCAATATTGAACAACCTTCATGTCTGAGATGAAATCCTGAATTCTCACTGAAGTGAAATAGAGTTTTTTCATTGACCTTAGAAAAGCCAAGGTTTCAATCCTTCTTTTTGAGACAGGAGTTTTTAAAGTTTATGCATTCTGTGGCATGGTTACATCAGAATTGAGTGCTACAGAGATAGCCCACAAGTAATACAGAAAATATTATCCCTACATCTGCAGAATCTAAGAGAAAAGCCCAAAAAAGTAGCTTGCTATGTGCTGACAAGTCCACCTTCCTTGTCTTAACTCTAAATAAAAGCACAAAAGTTTAATTGAAGGACACTTGAAATCTGAGAGCATGCTCTTTATTATCCTACTGAGTAATTTTCTAGATTTCGGCTTCCCTTTCCCATCCTCTCTCCCTCTTTACAATGAATCTACTCTACATCTCCCTGGTTTTGTTGCATTGTATCTTTTTCCCCTTCTTTGCATTTATTTTTCTTTCTCCTCTTTGACTCTAGATGGGCCCTTTTTCTATCTGACTTTATTTTATGTGTCTGCCTTTGAGCAGAGGAACTAGTTCTTAACTATAAAATTCCAGACTGGAGAGGCTTTCCTTGCCTGAATCCCCAGATCTGCCACTGGCCAGTCTGTGGTTCCAATCTCATTCTCAAACGAGGGCAGTGAGGACCCCTGTCTCTTGAGTAGGTCTGAGAGTTTCTTTTGGGCATGAGCTACGTGTGCAGCTGGATCAGAAGCCATTGCAGAGCACTTGCGAGGCACTGCAGCACATCCTTCGTGAGCCTCCAGTAACGCGAGCCAAGGATAAAGTCAGACCACAAAAGTAACTACTGGCAGCAGACCGAGCCCCACGCTCAGACCAGGGTGTAAGCACAGGCTGTGTGTGACAAACACGGGTCTCTCAGGACCATCACCTTCCCCAGGAGCGATACACAAGAGCTGGGTCCCTCACATCAATCCGTGGCTCTCACTGAGAATTCACTCTGCTCTCTGTGAGTGTGGGTTGAGTGTATGAGTCAAGACTTCAAAAAATGTCAGCTAACAGCACAAGAATTGACCAAACAAGATGAATATCTACCATAAAAAGCCAAGGATGTAAAAAGTATAGGCTTGAGCTAAGCCAAGTGCATTGAACATCCATCTGAGAACACAATGGGGACAGTTTAGTGTATGAAGACAATACTGGCTCCACCTCAACAGACAGAAAAAAAAGAAAATGAAAGGGCTAAAAAGGAAAGGAAGCTACTACTTTGGAAAAAGCCAGAGGGTGGTTCTTTCCTTCATACACCAGGATGAACATATTGGTGGTGTGTTATGTTCTGGCTGTGGGAGCTGGACAGCCCTCTTTTCACAGCAGCAAGAGGTGTGTTCAGGCATGTGATGCAAAGCATGGCCAGTCCAAAGAGCCAGAGCAGGTCAGGTAGTGGTGCTGGTGTGCAGAATGGCTCAGTGGAGAATGCCTCCTCACCAAGCAGCACACGGGATGAAGGACAGGCACAGTGCAGAGCAAGAGCGAGAGTAATGGTGGTTTTAATCCTTTCAGAGACTAAAAGGCAGCCAACCAGAGGCTGACAGGTAAAAGAACCAGCCTCTTAGCAACTTACAAAGGGTGCAGAAGTGACTTGGACAACACCAAGCTGAGCTGAAAGCTTGTTCTTGTGGCAGAGTCAAAGCTCTAGGGCATTGCCTGCCAGCAAGCCTGAGTGCAGGCACTAAACATCTCCCAAGCAACAGGAGAAAGCAGCAGAGGAAAGCTGAGGAGAGGCAGATTCTCAGAATGCTGGAGACCAAGCTGCTCAGCTCCCAGCCCATATGGAGTGGTCCTGGCATGGAAGAGCAAGCTGCACACTGTGCAAACTACACACAGAATCAGGGGCATTATGTGATCCTACATGTAAGTGAAAAAAATGGCAGGACTTTGTGACTTTGCAGGGGTCTGATTCATAATTTTTGGGCTCCAAGTGAGCAGCAGTAGTATTGCCAGTTCTGTTAAACATTCTCTGCTCAAGGATCCATTCCACATATAGCATACTTTTCCTGAAATTTTCAATAGCTAAGCATGTTAGCAGAAGATACAGGGAAAAGCAATTTATGATGAAAGGATGGAAAAACTTCATGAAGTTGAGCAGTCCACAGGATAGCATTTACCCTATGGCTTATCCACGTAGGAGACAAAGAGCTGTCCTGTCCCATGCAGGCTGCACCTGAGATGTTCTCCCACAGACAGCTTGTGGGCAGCAGGGCTGTGTTGGTGTGTCTGACCTGGACCGTGTGTACCACACCAGCGAGAGGCCATGTGGGAGGGAACCTCCCTATAGAATCTCCTGTTGGGTTCATGCTTGCCAGTACAGCTACCATTTGTCCTTTCTTTTTTTAAGGTAGTGATTTAAATCAGCTCCCAAGTTTTACACTGGCATAATGTTAGGATGAGAGCAGTTAGTAACCAGGGGGGGAAAATACACTGCCACAAAAAATAAATAAAAATTAGGAGTTCTGTTAGAATATTGGGGCATTTCAAGACTCAGGGGTTATTCATGTAAATGAATTTTGTGCTTATTTTGTCAGGGAACACAAATCAATAACACATGAAGAAATAAGAACCAACAGTCTTAAAACCCCAGATGAAATCAAACCGCACAAATCAGATCCCATTATAGATTTCAGGACCATGCTCTTGATCAGACAGAATTTTTCTTCCATAAATAAAGTTGTTAAAGGTGACCCCACATTAGAGTGAGAGTTAGAACCTACCTCCCAAAACATCTGAGGTGTTTGAAGCACTGTTTTTCCTTTGGATCAAGCCCAAAAGGTCTGCAAATATGGTTTATTTGGACAGCATGTGAAGTTTTGATTGATCCCAGAGCTCTGTTGGCATAAAGATTTATTGAAGTGTGTTTTCAGGAAAACATAGTTTACTGTCCAGTGCTACCACCATGAGGACTAGATTCCCCACAAAAACTAACAGCTTAGCTATGACTCTAAATAACTAGTACAGAAGTAAAAAGGAAAAAATAAAAGGTCTCAATTATATAAAAAGTGATTGCATTAAAGAGAAATCAAATGATTTCTGAAATGGAGGAAGACTTTTCCTTGGTCACTTGAACCTTGGATTTGGAGACCTAAAATTACCTGAGACGAATCTAAATTACCTAACTTGCTTCTAATGAGAATGAGTTACAATGTTTAGTTTGACTCGGAATGGCTTTCAGTTTATCAAAGGCATGCTTTGCATCTCACAGGGTATGTGTAGTTCCATAGCACAGAAATGCAGATTCAGCCTCTATCTGAGCTAGCCATATTGGTACCCAGGCACCTTACCTTACTTATCTGTGTTTAGAGGTCTTTGTTCAGCAAGAGACCATCACTTTAGTCTTTCCACAGCTTGTTATGTTGTTTACAGTCTTACCCAGACTGCTGTTGAAAATGCTTTTTTCCTTTTCCCAGTATGAAGTTACAACATGCTGTTACTGTTTACAGCAAATAGGCTGGCATGACTGTGCAAGCTGAGGAGAAACACACATACAGTGGTAGATTTGCTGTAATGCTTTCACAGAAACTTGAATATATACTATTTTTAAATAGTTTTGCTATCAAAATGGCTCATATTGTTAAGGAAAAGAAAAAACCCTCAAAATTATTTGTGGAGAATATTGTGGAAATAAATAATTTGGAAATGTGACCTGCTGCTAATAATCTCTTAAGAAGAGATTTGGCCCAATTTTAGTGACCTCTTAGAGGAACATAATACTACCTAGTCTGTTTGGAGGTAGTATATACTTTCCAGGGGAAAAAAAAGGTAAAAAGGGGAAAAAAGCGTTAAAAATTAGGGCAAGGAGAAAGCCAGAAAATATAATTCTTATTAAATTACTTCCAATTTCACTTTTACCTATAGAACTCAATCTGTGAGACGCTCTACAAAGACGTGGTCTGACCTCTAGGGAACAGCCACACTCATGACCCAGAGCAGGAGGCTGCTCTCTGAAGTTGTGAAATTGCAAGTAGGTATTTGATGCCTATATGGTATTTTTTTTCCTGCCTCTAGACCTCCAGCATAGCGTGTGTATTCACGTACATGAACTAAAACATGCTGCTCTCTCTTGGTAATACAAAAAACCTTGTCAACTAATGTGTCAAAAGCACTTTTGTGTCTATCATAAAATCACAGAACTATGAAAATGACCTCTGGAGCTCATTTGGTCCAACAACTTGCTCAAAGCACGGGAAATCTCAAAGTTAGGTCAGGTTACCAAGGCTTTGTGAAGTCTAGTTCTGAATGTCTCCAAGGACAGAGATGCTACAACCTCCTTGGGCAACACAGTGCAGTGTTTCACCACAACGAATGAATTTATTTCCTTCTATCTGATGATAGAAGAAAATGATGACCCAATGGGGTCCCTCCCAACATTACCTGTTCTGTGATTCTGAATAACCAGAATGTCCATTACAGCAAATTGTGCCTGATGCCTCTTGTTCTTTTGCTGTGTAATACTTAATCAGGAGAAAAATTTTTCTCTCTTCCATTTAGCTCTACACAGACTTATCCATATTACAAGGCAGGGAGAATGAAGACATTTTCTGGCTATTAGAGCATCTTTTTCAGGCTGCCCTAAATGAAATTACACAGTCAATTCTCCATCAACAAAAGTAATGGCTGAATTCAATGGTTTTTATTGATGCATCACATTGGTGTTCAGATACAGGATTTCCCATGCCACAAGGCTGCCTTTACAAGGATTTACAATTCTTCATTTCTGTGGTAGAAACACACTAGATTTTTCGTGTTTATGAGAAATATGAGGAACTAGTGATATTCGCTCTCTTTTACTTTGTCCTTAAAACATATGTGGCAGACCTGTAACCACTGAAATAGCTAGTTAACAGTTATAAATGCATTTATAAATGGATTTGTATTATTACATATAGGTAGAGTGTGTGGACAGGAGATTACTGTACCACCTTAATCTAGACTGGCTTGCTTAATTTTTGTTTAACTGATTCACAAAGAGAGTCTGAATTATGGTATTTTCTTTAAAAATTATCAATTCTATTAATTGTAATTATTTTTTATACCCATAGGTAAATAATAAATTAGATGACTACATTGATAATACATCTGGATGATTAGGAAATATGATGATGGCCACCACAATTTCTCATCTCTTCTGAGGTGCCTATGAGCTACCTATGAGCTGTGGAAGAGGTCAGGGCAGCCCTCAGGCTGTTTGGCTGGATGCTTAAGGGACATATTGGCATTCTCCTGATATTCCTCTCAGTCTAGCCCTAAGTGACTTGATCGTGGACCTATGGACTTGGGGAAGAGTAGAAAATGCAACTCAGGTCTTCAGCATCCTGTCCTGAGGCCTAATCATATGCTTAAGTTGAAGAGCTCCAAGTAACCCTTTCAGCTCCAGTGCAGCAGAATTAGTCATGTACTCTGTAGACTGACCTAGGTGGTCATAGCGGTGCTAAAGAAGAAAGAAACTCATTTAAAGACAGAGACCAGCAGCATCGTTCCTTTTCCAGATTGGTTAAAGTCACTAGTAATAGCAGTCCCTTTTCTCTTTCTAGATCTGAAATTTTTATACAACTGTAATTGGAGAAGGGAGACTTTCAGAGCACTTCCTGAAAAGACTATTGCTTTTTGCAATGACAAGACTATATGAAGTACAACATTCTCAGCAGAGCTCTGGTTCAGACACTGTTGGCTGAGGTGGAATAGCACAAATGTGGCAGCTGTCTAGATATTCCCTTAAACATCACCCTGATCAGGAATACACTGCAGTACTAACGTGTTCAGACACCCTTCTATACCTTGGGACTTAGGGCCCAAATCCTATTTACAGAGTGATGCAATAGGGAGCTGATCTTCTCCCCCCACTCCTGTGTCACATGGATAGAAGGGAAGCGTTCAGCCCCTGGTGGGGATACAGATCCACCGTGCAAAGCAGTTAGGATAGGCTTCAATCAGTGGTAGCACTGATACAGTGGACATTTCAGTGGATTACACAAGATGTGATGTGGCCTTGCTTTTCTTCTCTTTGTTCTGCTGGGCACAGCTGCTGTAATTTCTTCTGCATCTAAAGGAGCAAACCCAGAGGTGCTGCAATGTAGGGAGAAGGGCAAGAGTTGGGAAACCATGGAGTGAGGAATCCTGTCAACTAGAAGGAGGGCCAGGGCTTAGGTACCCTATCATGGACCATGGCAGAGGTGGCTTGAGCATCATGAGATCCCAGAGGGGAGGATGTACCCCTGCTTCATGGGTTGTGAAGAACATGACAAATCACAAGTTCCTTGAGGGCTCAGACTTGCCAGCACTGCATAAGCTTACCACTAGTGCCTTTAACTCTGAGTGTCACTTATGTGCTAGGGCTCTTTTATGCTTCCCTTTCCTGTTTGCAGAGGCTTGTTTAATTTTGCTAACGACTCTGAATGAAGATAAGGCCCGTGCGTGTAATAACAGACTAAAATTAAACTTCAAACAAATTATCTGTTAGGGTTTAGGAAAATCTTATCTGGGGAGGAATTAATCCTTGCAGCTTGTTTTGGGGCTTTAGCAGGCCACCAGGGATTTGAAAGAGAACAATTTTTCAGGCTGGAATATACACAGCAACTGGAACAATGTACATAATTCTGTGGATATGATAAAAAGAGAAAAAAATCCCAAAAAGACACATAAACATCTGAAGTGTAGCACGAGCTGACTGCAAACCAAATGCAGCTGCTGTAGATCATCAGCTGTCACTGTCAAAGCCCTGGTCTCTTTGTGACTGATGTCCCTGCTTCCTTTGTCACTGCATATGAGGACAATTCTGCAAGTCAGCCCTTATGCCCTAGTGCTCCCTGCCGCAGGGTTTGGAAACCAGCCACGGCACCCTCCCAGTGACGTCAGGTTGCTCTGAGAAGACGATGCTGCTCAGTCCAGCCTATTAATCAAATCAACACGGAGGGGGCAAGAAGTGCCTGTGGGGGTTACTTTGCTGAAAAATGCTCATGTGGCTCAGCCTGCTGTGGGGAATGGGATGAGAGGTTCCCATTCAAATGGGGCTGGCAGAGACTGGGAAAAGTCAGCCCCATTTGAATGGTATCATAAAGGCTCGCGGGGTGTAGTCCCAAGAACGATTTCAGACGAACACTTTAGTTCTGCTTCACTCCCCTGCAGGTAATACTTATGACAGACAACAAAGACAAAGACAGGAAGACCTCTTGAAACACCTTCTTACCCTCATACCACAGAGGTACCTCAAATTTCCTTTCGCAAGATACTCCTGGTAGAGATCTTTCATCTTTTTCTCTTCCATTCATTTTTTCTTTCTTTGATCTTAGCTGTCCACACCAGCTGTAGAGTGAACGAGCTGTAGGAAGAGGGAATAAGAGAGAAAAGGAGCTTGAACAGCCAGGAGCAAATAAATGGGTGGTCTTTGGAAGCATAAGCTAGACCAATAGTGAGAAAAATCACAGGGAAAAAAGTCCAATGTTTACTGTTTTGTGGTTTTCTTAAGCATATTTTTCTTGCAGTTCTGGGAGCATAGATAATTCAGGGTTCAGAGTGAAAAGCCCTCTCAGAACTGCACAGCAGTACTAGAAGAGAAACTGTCTGAAAACATTGTCTCAAATTTCCATTATCCTCAACGACATGATGGGGTAAGATGCAAGTCTTATGTGGAAATACGCAGTGCTTGAACTCTACAAAGGTTTTCACAGAATCTGCTGTGTATTCCAGTGTATTCTACTGTTTTGGGAATATTTGACTACATTGCCATGATGTCAGATTGTTATGGTTCGGGGTACTTATAGCAACAAAATGAGTAACAGAATGGGCTAAACCTGTGTCCTGAAACCCCAGAACACTGAACACATGCATTGTGGGTGTCCAAAACATCTGACTGTATTCCCTGAAGCTGTTTACAAGGAGGGATATCTTGCCTGGCAGAAGTGAATGCAGTCAGAAGCCCAGAATAGAGCAGGAAAGCATGTACAGATAAACAGCAAAACATCCATTCTCCCTCTTTGATAGCTGGTTTAGATTCCTTCCCATCCATGTGACAATAGCTCTTTGGCCACTTTACCTCCCCATCCACTCTTCCCTGCTCACAATTTGCAGCAGTAGTCCTTTGGTATTTGCAGGTCTGTTTCCCACCTGAAGAGCCCCAAGTCACTTCTTGACCTACCATAATTATGCAATTTATTAGGAAGTTAAACAGCTGAGAACTCACTGAAATCCAGCTCTGCTGTCCTCCCCATCCAGCATCATCTCTGCAGAGGTTCATGTCTGAATGGTTACTCCACTCTGTCTCTGGGTCTGGGCTGCATCAAGAGAGAAGCAGAGATGGCTGAGCACAATGTGTGGTCTGCCTGGTCAGAAACTACCTCTGTCTCCAGAACAGGGCTCCCTCCACTACCTGAGCTGCTCATGACCCCGTGTTGCTTATCATAAATCTCAGGTGTCAACAGAGGAATTGAGAACTAGGGAAGGAAAAATCTTGAAAATAATCTTTTCATCCCAAATAGAAAGCAAAAAGAAGGACCTCTTCCTTATTTCTGAAGCTTCTGCCAAGGACACCAAATTTGCAGTCACTGAAGCACAGTGGCACACCTGCATCAGTGCACAGTGCAATGATGCCCAGCCCAAAAAACCACATGCAGCATGGAGACCTGAGGACCTAACAGTCCAGAAATGTTGGAGTAGTACTTTGCCTCAGCCATGAACCCCTGTCAGGTGGGCGAATTTCCCTGGTCTCCCAATCCTCTCGGTCCCCAGCAGTGCTGCAATCACATGGATCAAGCATGTTGCTCCTGGTGTTTGCCTAACCTACCTAACCATCTGCCTGGAAGGAAACCAACCGCAGTGTGCACCAGCTGAAGTGGTTCTTCCATGTGATTTCTTGAAAGGCGTTTAACGACCTGTTAGTAGTCACTGCCTGAATGGTCTCTCTCAGCAGGCAGCCAGGCAGGACGAGGCAGAAACCCCTAGCAACATGAAGTCATTTTTCAGTCCAGACTTTAACTGGGCACAGAGGCCACTACTGGGCAATCCCTAGTCCATGCAAAAGGAGTAAGTAATCTTGGCAACACTTCAAACGTGTGCTGACCTGAAGAGTGAAAGACTAGAGACAAGAGGTTAAGTCGTTTGGTGTGCTGAACTCATGGTATAATAAACCAGCTCTGTTTTACCTTCAATTTGCATCTATAACACTCATACCGGTCTTGAAAACAAATGTCATTTATTTTATTGTGATGGATATTACATGCTAAATGCAAATATGTTTCCAAAGGATTGAATTTGCTACCATGGGAGACAACATAAATAATTTGGGGTTAAATACAAAGAGACAAAAGAAAGCTCTCTTGTTAGAGTAAATACAATCTCACTACTTTGCATTCAGTTTTAGAGGATTCATGAATATCTTTGTTTTCTGTAACCTTGCACGTTATAGAAAAATATCTTTCATTTGCTTCTACTCTTTGCAATTTCTTTAGATATTCTATTTCCTTGCATCTGCAGAAACTGAGCTGTTTTTTGTGTGCTTGACAAACCATCAACATCTGCATGTGAAAGATTTCAGAGAGAGAAGAAACAGTAAAAAAACAGAAGATAGGATCCTTTCCTAATCATTTTTCCTTTGATTTTCAGACACTTGTGTAATAGGATGTATCCAACAGTGAATTTTTCTGAAAATATATTTAAACTGAGCAAATGTAGATTTGATTTGTTGACACTGGAGAACAAACTTGGTGAAAGAAGTAGTCTGTCTTGCTCAGAAGCTGTCTCAGACTGAAGCTGTATTTTGATTTGAGAGCACGAAACAAAAATACAGAATTATGCAGGATTGATACCTACTGGAGGTCATGCCTGTAGCTGGAGGGTCACCCAGCACACCAAGGTGGCACATTTCAGTACCTACTCAAGATCATGCTGCAAAAAGCAGGGAGTGTGGAAAGGTACTGTGACCATCTGGGCATCCTTTCTGCTTTCCCACACAAAATGATTTGTAATTGTGCTGTGCCTTGGTTTCTTAGTGACAACAATTGCCAGGTTTTACCAAATAAAGGAAGAGAATGCCCAAAGCCCATCCCTCGGGGTTTGCACCAACTGGAACAATCTTCCTCCCAGTTTATTTTGCTGAATTTTTCAAGTAAATCAGGTGTTTCTGACTGAAATTTGCATTGTACAAAATAAGCTAGAGGAGCAGTTGCCACATGCTGGTGCTGTCCCCAGGTGGGAGCAGCTGCTCCCCAAGGAGTTCCTATTCCAATTTTCTGTTGCTTGGAAGAATTTAAATCCACTGCTTATAAAATTCTGTCTTTTCCCCAAAGACCTGGTCACCCTTGGATGCTGCCTGTGTCAAATAACCATCCATCGCTTCCAAGAAAAAAAAGGGGGTTGCTTATCTATTCTCATTTCCAAGTGTGGGCTCTGGGGAGCACCAGGACTGGGATCTAGACCCTGTCTCCCCTTGGGATTGGGGAGGTTTCAGCTTTCCTACCATCCAAGCTGTTACTAATAATAGAGGGCCTGATAAGCATTCTCCTTAGCCCATCCGTGGGGAGACAACTGTCAGCAATTCATGACTTACCTCAGATCAAAGGGCTTGTGAAAAACCATTTTGTCACAGTTGTTATGACTCTAGATAATTTCGACAGTGTTTTCATCAGTGTCAGTGTTCCTGGATGTCTACAGGTAGTTGGTGTTCTTCAGCTTAAAGGATAAATCCTGTAGACAAGTGAAGGTGAAGTACAGCAGGGTACCCATAGATGAGCCTGAGATGTTTTTAGTGAAGACAAACTTCGTGCCTTGGTCTGCACTTGGGAGCAGTAGGAGTGACTCACCCTCTTCCCTAAATTATACCACTATGAGGGGCATGCATCAGACATTAGCAAGCTCCCAGTTATTCCAGAAGTTAGTGTGCTGTGCCAACTCATTACTTCCTAAATAGCTCCAGTGTCAGTGCTGAGTGGTGACTTAACTGACTGCTGACATTCACTACAAGGTCACTAAGCTAAGTCTATACTTAGCAACACTTTGGTGCTGCAAATGACATGGAATTGATTTAATCTGTACAATGCCTTGCCTCTGATGATCCTTCCTATCACAGGTCTGACCAACATGGACAACAAAGGTAGAAGACACAATTAATATTCAGCTCACTAACTAAAACCTGGGGAGGAGTCTCAGTAAAGCAAACACCAGTGAGGAATTGAATGGCAGCTGAAAATGTGAACATTCTTGCATTTTTTCCTAAGGAATCTAGTGTACCTCTACTGATATACTGAAATACTGCAGCAAATGTGTAGTATTTCTCACTGCAGAGAGCTCTTTTGAGTTGCACAACTCTCTCTACAGTCCACATACTGCAAATGGATCCTTTCCTCTCAGTGCTTACTGAAGTGGATCTCCCTGAAAAGGCCCAGTGCCTATGGCCAGATCACAAAGACATGTACAGCTCCATTTGGCAGCCTTGAGCTTTCAGCATCTTCATAAACTCCCAAATTCAAAAGGTAATTCTCATCCCCCTACCCCAACAGCTGTTAGCACATCAGCACGTAACTGGTGCCAAGCTACAAGAACCTCTTTGTTCTCCTCTGCCCACCACACCAAAGGGCCATGATTGGCTCCAGCTGGCCCTCATTGATAGTCTATCAAAAATATCAAAAGACAAATTATCCTCAGCTGACCTGCAGATGTTGCTACCAGACACCCTACAACAATAAAGATAAATATTTCAGCTGTCATTTAAGGGGAAATGGCATATGGTTCTTCAAGTCTGATGATTCAGACATAATAATCTCCCAGCAATTATGAAGACAAAGGCAAAGAAAGAAAATTGAAAGGAGATAAACTCTCTATTACCTTCCATTTTACCCCCAAATCTGTATTCATTGGTGTCTGAAGAAAGCAAAGGGACCAATCACTATTTGTTACTAGCAAGGCAGAACAGGATTGGCAAGTGTGCCTGCACGTATACACATTCGGTTTTAAGCCAAGAGTGGCAAAAAGTTATTAAAGTGTCAGTTTGTTCTGTATTTCACTTTATTCTCTTGGCTTAGGTCGGGTACATCCTTGATGCACGTTGAAACAAACCATGTGGGAGCTGTGTATCTCCTGTAATGCTGGAGTGGGCTGGCTCTGGCACACCAGCTGCCTGCACCTCTCTACCTGCTCTATCTTATGGGGTGGGACTGGAATTCAGCATGGATTTGAGCATAGCCCTCTCCACACAGCTGTCATCAAGGATTTCTTTATCATTTTCCAGCTCAAAAAGCAGTGAATGTTGTTGTTTGTTGGGACTTTTCATTCTACCTGCACCCATCTTCAGCCAGCAATATGCTCCCAGCTCATCCAGTCTGTGTTGTGACAGAGAAGGAGAGCTGTAATGACAGTCACAGTCCCAGCTCTGTGGGGGTTTATAGGAAAAGCTCCAAATATTACAAATCATAAAAATTGGGTGGTAGATGTTCCTCAGATAGAGGTAGCTGCAGTAAGTTTGTAGGGAGTAACTGCAGCACTCTGTAGTTATTCACTTCATTAAGTCTTAATTGTAACGATTGCAAGGTGCAACCCCAGCACCATAATCAGATCCTGAGGTGACAGAGGCAAAGATAATCGTAATGAGCCTTCCTCTGAAATGAAAGGCCTGCAGTTTTCTCCCCAGATGCTAATGGCACAAAGCAGAGTCAGAAAATGCTGTCAGCAGGAACCAGGAGAAGATGGGGATCCAAGGAGACCCCTGGGCTTCGGGGTTTGCAAACAAATAGTAGGCAGATGCCATTAACCAAGGCTGCTGATTGAACTTCTGTTTCCTCTATTTCTAGCTTGCTCTTACAGAAACATCCTAAGTAAACCTACACCATCCTAGTCTCATTGTTTTCTGTGAAACTCTGAAAAAACTTTTTTCCATACTGGCAAGACCAAAAAGAAAGAAATGGAAGAGAGAGATTAATCCACATGCAGCTCTCTCCTTCCATTTGCCAGCCCAGGCTCCATCCACATTGACCCCACCAGCTCTGGATTGTGAGCACTTTCTTGACCCCCTGGCCTTTCATTCATGGGACTAAAATGAAGAATTAAGTGTCAGGGCACACCTGCAACTGAAGGATGAGTCAGCCTCAAGGGGCTGCTGAGTCAGAAGAACTGAAACAGCCACTGAAGTTGGAAAATGAGCATTCTTGTACAATCCAGTGCTAATGTCCAAGCAGGAAATAGAAATGAACTTTGGAATAGAAGTCAACAATTACAAATGAATAAAAATGGGAGCAATGCTACCAGAAGCCCTTCGTTCTGGTGATGTCATGGTTCCCAGATGCCCTTCAGAAATGCAAATCACCTACAATGTAATAAAAAGGGCATTTTCTAGAGTGTGCAGAGCTTGCATAGTTTAATTAAGCATAAACTAGGGTGACTCTTGAAAGGAAAATGATGTGGATTGCATTCTCTGAGTGACCTTGGAAAGGCACTTATAACTTTCTCTACACAGCAATTAAGTAAACTCACACTTCATATGCTGTCACTCCTATTCCTTTCCTTTATTTAGAAAGATATTTTTTGTTCTCTCAGATTCCCTGATCTCACATTGATTTATCTCTGTGCTTAGAAAATGTGATTTGTTTCCCTAAAGGTAACAAAACATTTGTCTACAGCCTCACCATCTCTAGTTTTCTAATCTCTACTTCAATATTACTTATATTAAACTTCTGGCACCTGCTTTCCTTGCTTTCCACCAAATTCTACCTAGGCTACATCACAGACATGGTAAAACTGGAATAAGGAGATGCCTATAAAAATTTCTCATCCAGTCTTTCCAAGACCAACCTAGCGGTCTTCTCTGATGGAGTGACTGTGTCAATGGACAAAGGAAGAGCTACAAATGCCATATATCTGGACTTCTGTAAAGCCCTTGGCATGGTTCCCAACTACATTTTTCTCTCTAAATTAGAGGGAGATGGACTTGATGAGTGAACGGTTTGGTGGATGAGGAACTGGTTGTGTGGTCACATCCAGAGGGTAGCGGACAGTGGTTCAGTGTCTAGATGGAGATCAGTGAGAAGTGGTGTCCCTCAGAAGTCTGTACTGGGACCAGTACAGTTTAATATCTTCATTAATGACAGAGATGAAAGCAATGAGTACACCCTCAGCAAATTTGCTGATGACACCAAGCTGAGTGGTGCTGTTGACAGAACTGAAGGACAGAATGCTTTGCAGAAAGACCTGGACGAGCTCAAGATGCAGGCTCAAGGAAATCCCACGAGATTCAAGACCAAGTGCAAGGTGCTGCACCTTGGTCATGGCAACCCCCAGAATCAATACAGGCTGGGGGATGAAGGGATTGAGACCAGCCTTGCAGAGAAGGACTTGGGGTCACTGGAGGTTGAAAAGCTGGACATGAGCCAGTAGTGTGTACTTGAAGCCTAGAAAGCAAACTGCATCCTGGGCTGCATCAAAAGGAATGTGGCCAGCAGGCTGAGGGAGGTGATTCTCCCCCTCCACTCTGCTCCGGTGAGACCCTACCAGCTATGTGCTCCCCAGCACAGGAAGGACATTGACCTGTTGGAGCAAATCCAAAGGAGGGCCACAAAAATGGAGGGCTGGAAGAGAAGGCTGGAACATCTCTCCTTATGAAGACAGTGAGAGAGTTGATGTTGCTAAGCCTGGAGAAGAGAAGGCTATGGGGAGACCTCATTGTGTCCTTACAGTACTTAAAGGAGACCTATAAGAAAGATGGGGACAGACGTTTTAGTAGGGCCTGTAGCAACAAGGACAAGGGGTAATGGTCTTAAACTAAAAGAGCATAAATTCAGAGTAGATGGAAGAAATTTTTTAAGATAAGGGTGGTGTAACACTGGAACAGGTTGCCCAGAGAGGTGATGGATGCCCCATCCTTGGAAACATTCAAGGTCAGGTTAGACAGGTTGAAGATGTCCCTGCTAATGGTAGGCGTGTTGGACTCCTCATCACACAATTCTGGGGCAAGAATGGCAGTGATTTATGGGGAAATTGGTACTGGGGGAATGATTAGGTTTTTGTAGTTGCTATTTGAACTGCTTTCACAGTATCAGTCTCTTATTTTGTGGGGGATTTCACATCATGTGGCCAGCTGGTTTTGTCAGATTGTGAAGGTCAGTTTTGAAGTCCATTTGATCACCAAGCCTGCAGTTTCTCAAAAAGGAGGCTGACCGTATGGGGAATGCAAGAGTTGTCAAGTGCTTGGTTTGCTACGAAGTAAAAAAAGAAACCCAACTGGTGTTAGCAGCTCAGCTCCATTGCTTCTGGGATAGGGTGTGAAAAAGAAGTCTCAGTGATTCCTGGCTATGAGCAGTGCTGCCAAGAGGGAGCAGTGGTAGCAGCTCATCTCTGTGGACCAAAAGTGGGACTGAGGGGATGAGTGGGACTCTTACAGCTGTTCTTACACATCTGCCTTTAGCTTGACCTTTTAAAAACACCCTGCTCTGTCTTCCCCTTGAAATTTGCAGAGGAGTGACCATCCTGTGTTGCTCTTTGGGAATGCTTTTCTCTTGGTATCCTGCTATGACTTTCAAGGAGTAAGAGATACTTCCCAAGGAAGAGCTGAAGAAAGTGGTAATGGGTGGAAAAAAAATGTTCACCTAGCAAGGGCAAAGAAAGCAGGGGAAGGTAGGTGGGGAAACAGTGCTGATTCGCAACTGATCTTTGAGCTATGATGGAGTTTCAGTGAACCACACCACAAGGGCTGCTGACTCATAAAAAGGTGGAATACCCAAAAGGAAAGCAATGATCCCAGCAATCGCATCCCATTATTGTATGTCAGACACATCTTTGATTGCACAAGCCTATAATTAGTTACAGAGAGTCGTGCTGTTTCTGAAGAACTAAGAGGAAACAAAATAATTATTCCCTGTGTTAGTGACTAGCAGGATCAGTGGATAAAACTCAAGGATTGCTTTAAATAAAGTGTATTCACTGCTGATTGATTTATTTTTTTCAATTTCAGAGTAAATGTCAATGATTCAGTAAAATTTAACAAATCTTAAGAGACCCCAGAGCAAAGATCTGAAACTGTTGGGAGTAGTTTTAGGGCTTGGTTCCTATTTACTCAGCCTGTAAGAAATTAATTTAAGTATCTAAAGTTTGGTGGTTTGTTTTTGTTTTTGTTTTTTTTTTAATTATTTTAAAAATTAAGATCTCTTTACTTTGTGGTAAGAAAGAACAGAGCTCATGAACGAAACTCGCAGCAAGAGCTGCGTTACATCCCTGCTAACACTAGATGGGGTGTAAGGAAAGAGTGAAGGGGAAAATCAGGGAACAGTAAAACCTTGGAGGTCCGGACTATCACAGGTACAGAAGAAAGACGTAACTAATCTGACCACGGCTTTCTCCACCTTGTCAAAAGCCAAACCCGATCATAAATAGACAGAGACCCGTTTGCCCCCCCGTCCATTCCTTTGGCAGTGTGGATCCTTGCAATGTGGATATTTTAACATGCATGACACACCGCTATTAGTCACATTAACTACATTTTATTCATACAGTGAGAGTACATACACATGTCAGTAGCATAGATTGCATCAGCTCCTCTTTACTAAAAAAAGCTCAGTGTATATACAACCTTAAAATGCCCCTGCTGTAGCTAGTGCATATTAAATCAATGCTTATATAAACTAATGTTCTTTACATAGATTTATATAATTTAGAATACATTAAAAATTATCAGTGGCATGTTCTGTTATCCTTTTTCACTGTTCTGATGGTCTAACATTTGCAATGAATTATGGATATGCATATTATATTTACTATTCAAAACAATTCCTGTTACAGAATATAGGCCATGGTGACAAACACATGGTTGCATTTGGAAAGGCAGAAAATATTTTCAATTATTAGTGATTTCTGTTTTTATGCCTGCATCCCGAACCTTTTCCTTGGGAACAGGAAGAGCAGACAAAGGTTATTTTTGAGATATTGCCTTTGTTTAATCCTGTGAAAAGTACCGTAACCTTTTCTTAATTAACTGGTGCTTTTTGTCCTCCCTCATAGCTGCTTTGACATCCAGTGCATGAACTCAGCAGAACAGGCAGGCCAGTGTCTGACTCCAGGCTCTTCCTGAAGCTGGGAGGGATGCTGAGCTGGGCTTTCTGACCAACACAGCTACTCAGCAGAAGTGGCAGCCTGCCTGCAAAATTCATTTCCTTCACTCTCTTCTTCTGGTCCCATGTGAATTAGCAAGACTCCTGTGGATCACTTTATCCTCTTTATTAAGCCTGTCTCTGCAGAGACCATTTTAATTTAATTCAACTTGATAGCCAAGCCTCAAAATCCCCTTGGCTCTTGAAACACTACAATCTTTTGGTATTCAATACACAAGCCTTTTTCCAGCATCCTCTTGCTTCTCTTCAAGGATCCAATTTCTCTAAATGAGCTTTCCCCTCTGACAGATGCCCCTTCCTGAGTGACCAGTACTCACATTTGAGCCCTAAAAGAAAGTGCTGGTGCACTGAGAAATGCCACCCTCATCAGAGTATCTAACTCTAGTTAAATTTGCATGCTTGACAGAAAAGCAATGCAAAATGCTTTCCCACAACATAGCCTAAATAAACGTTGCTTTCCAGCCATATCCACTTAAAAAAGTAAACTGGTAACATGGTAAGAAATTGCATTCACTGGCAGACATGAATCTCTTTGTTTTGTCAGATTTGTTAGCTTAATCCTAGGAGAGGTATTGCTAAATCCTATTGCAGAGCATTGGTTTGCATCTACTGGTCTTGACTGAACCCCTGGGACTGACACCGCTGGGATTCGGAGGGCAGCGCTCAGTCCTCCAGAGGGTGGGATGGGCCAGGCTGCCAGTGTAGCTAAAAACAAAACCAGGTTGAACACCTCTGTAGGAAAGAAAAACCCCTAACACATAGTTGAAAATCAAAATGAGTTATGTCTGTGACAGGCCACTAGTAACTTCATTTCATAGCAGAGGTGAAAGCTGGGGAAGACTGTGATATGCCAGGTCACTGGCAGGTTATGACTCCTCACGGGAGTCCTTATGCATAATCCTCTTCTGCAGCACACTTCACACCCTGGATATTGGAAAGCCTATGAGAACATCTCTCTTTGTGATCATAGGCCATAGGGAGAAATGTAAAACTCACTCAGCAGAAGGATGGTGAGATAGCTCTAAGTATGAAGGAATAAAGGACAGTTTCCTTTGCTCCTCCTGCTTTATGCAAAGCCTCCCTATTATCCAAGACTGCAGTGCAGCAGCAAGACATGATAAAACAACCTAGTAGGCTAAGTGCTATGAAAACTTAAAGAAATATGTTGTGTAAGCGAACAAACAAGAGCTCTGATACACAATTTTGTTGGGTAAGGGTGGCAAAGAGTCTCTCCAGGAAAACAGTCCCTTGCTGTTATCCTGGGAGAAGCTCTGCATGCCAGGATTGCCGTATTTAGGATGACTGAATGCCTTGGTCTGTAACCACCCAAAACACCAATGCAGCACAGTCTGTCCACTCCTGCTGTTCAACCTTCAATGGATTGGCAACCTGGCAACAGCCTGGACTCACCCAGTGGAAATCCTTCTTGGAGGCAGAATTAACTCTAGTCTGAAACAGCTCCAACTGCTTGGTTTCAGATGACTTGGTGATCCTGAAGTCACAGTTAGACTTTAGCTAGAAGGAGAATTCCCCAAATACAACTATGATGTTCCAAACGTGAATTTATTGCTTATGAGCTGTGCTGTGGTGGGAAATGCTAAACAATAAATCACTTCATTGCATACAGAGGAGCTACGACATGGAGTGCATCAATGTGTTCCAGGCACAGCTTGAGCTCTGCCTTCTGGAATGAGAGTTCACAACAGAATAACATGTTAAACACACAGAATCTACTGGGAATCATCAGGAAAAGTATGAGTTAGGGCAAAATGGGATGGATTTCTGGAATGCCTATTAAAACAGAGAGTGGGTGGGATTTGTAGTTGATTTGTTCATGGCATCATGTAGACCTCTGGTACTTTCTGTCTGTGTTAACTTGATAAGATCTCACAGTCCTGAAGACACACACTCTTTCTTTTTCTGGCTACCCATTTTGTGTGGGCTGGGCTACTTGTTATGCACAATTTGTTGCTGAAAAAAAGTGAATAATGGAAGAAAAATGGCAATAGATTTTGACTCTCCCCTCAGTCTGCAATGAATTAAAATGATGCCTTGGATTTACTGTGAACCAGAAAGACAGATTTTGAAGAGAGAACTCAGAGTATTCTCGAATGTTCCCATTTGCTTTTACAATTCATCAGCAACCATGAAGAACTGGCTCTAATATTAAAACTTACATTACTAAAATGTCAGTTGAGGAGTCAAGAAAATTTTTATGCTTTGTATGGCTCACTCTTCACTTTCTTTGTGAGATGTTCAACTCAAGGTAGTTTTCTGGAAAAAATTTAGATCATTCTCTTAGATGTCAACATTAATCCTAATGCACTGCGCTCCTCTTTGAATGACTACAGATTGCAAAGTGTCTTTGAAAAAGGATAAAATGGACATGTCATGCAGTAACCAAGTAAATGCAGTCCCTGATTAATATGCAAGTTTGAAAAGTTCAGAAAATGTCATCATACTCCATAGGTGCACCCTGTTTTTGGAAAGGTCTCTTTTTGCTTTGTTTGTGTATAAATGTCATTCTACATAAATTTCACTCCAGCAACTTTTCATAAACTCAAGTCAATGATGATATGTTCAAATATTTGAGTGCTTCCTTTAAAACTAGAGGCAAAGAAAAAATCTCTTCGATCTGTTGACACAGCTGTGAAAGACCGTGGTGCTTGCACATAGATTTCTTTAAATAATCTGAATATCTTATTTTCACCATCCCACTGGTAAATCTGGGAGAAGGTATAGTCACTTCCCAAGGCTAGGTAGTAATTGTTCTTGAAGGAGAAAGGCTGCAGTGTCATGGCTCCTCGGGATGGAAGAGCCTGTATCTCCACAAACTGTTTGCTATTCCATTTCATAACTCTGGAGTCACCAATGAATCGTGTGAGCGTGATGTAAAGGTCATCTTGCATCCTGAAACTCTTCACAGCCAAGACATCTTCCATGTTGGGGATTTCACTGTGTGGGACAAACTTTTTGGAGGCTTTGTTCCACTGGAGTATAATGGGCACCTGGGCACGGCTAGAGAGGATTAAATGTGATTTCCCATCTATATCGAGAAACTCAGCATCAGTGTCCCTGAACCACTCGTGAAGAGACTGATAGGAATAAAATCCTTTGTTATTCCACTTATACACTGTTGACAAACCAGCTTTAGAGCTGTCTGCTATGACAAAAAACATTTCATTGTCTATCTCAAAAAGCTCTATATCATTTGGCTTGGAAATGCGAGATACTTCAATATCCTGGAATTTGACAAACTTCGTCCAGCTTTCATCAAACTTGTAAATGTGTGAGCCACCAAAGAGCTGTGCCACCACCACAAAGACTTGGTCACCAACAAGAATGGCTTTACATCCCACTATAGACTGACCTATTGCCCAAAGAAAGAAAACAAAACAACACATTTATTAGCACAGCACAAAGCACCCTTTACACCAGAGACATTACCAAATCACCCCTCCCCTTTTTTTTTAAACCTGCACCATCTCGTAATTTTGTCTTCTGCTATATGCTGTCAGAGTGTCTTTCCAAGCTTTTGCTTCCCAATAACTGGAGAGATGACTTGTCCCACCCTGCAAGGTGTGCAAGTATGATGTACCATAAAATGCTAATTTCTTTTTATGCAAAATACTTTTTATTTCTCTGTTTGTTCAAACACATGGCCCCTAATATCCAAAACAATTATTTAAGCAAAATTTTGTTGTTTAAAAATGACAAGAATTTTTATCTTGCTGTTCATCAGACATCTGAAATTCTCTTATTCTTGTAATGTCTATCTTTCCATCTTAACTAGAAGACTGAAATATAGTATATTTTTCTTGCTCCAGAAGGGTTAGAGTCAGCTTTTTGCTACTGTACATAGAAATATTGATGCATCTTTTGGATATATCACCCGACAGCAGGATGAAAAGATAAATCTAACCCTGTTGTTTCTGTTAGGTATTCTTGAGATTTTGTTAAACTAGAAATATTTAGGAATATTGCAGTTGCCAGATAGATCTGATCAGGCTATGGTCTGTTTTGAGAATGTCAAGTTACACTATACAAGAACCACATCAAAAAAGTAACAACAGGACTATTACAGTAGGTGTTGTTGGAAGCAGAGAGGAATTCCTCAGTGAAGCACAGTTTAAATAGAACTATAGCTGCACAAGTTCCCCAACGCATGCCTGGGCAGTCACCACAGGAGATTTGACCTGGCTCCTCTGCTGGTCCCCTGCCCATGGCTTTCAGAGCTGGCCTGGGATGATCTGCCACCCTCCCAGTGCAGGAGAGCTGGGAGTACCTTCATCTCAAGTACAGAAAGGTATCTGCAGGACAGGCATGAGTGCTCGAGGAGATCATCCAGGCTCCTTCTGATCTACCTTAGTCAAAACACACTCTAGAAGAGCTTTCACCTGTCTCCTGTCTCCTTCTGCAGAGGACAGCAATGCCTTTCTCTTCATGTTCACTGTAAAGGCAACTTTGACAACTAGCTCAGCTCCATAAGCCCATGTTGTAAAGGGCTAAATTTAGATATCCAAATGCCAAGCACACAGCTCTACAAAACACTCTTCAGGCTCTGCAGGAGGCTCTTTATGTGCCTGTGTCCCCTGGCAAAAATCTCAGGCTCGCATACTTTTCAGTCCAGAGCTCGAGCTCAGACCTTCCAGGAACAAACTCTGGGTGTGCAGCTAGGACACAAAACCCTGGCAGAAATGCCTCCTGATCAAGTCACGCAGAGGAAGGTGAAATACACCTGAAAGGCAGCTGTCTTTGCAAACAACTCAAACTCTCTATTTCATTTCCAGAGCTTTTCTAGGGCTCAGTTACCTCTCTCTGGGCTGTTGACTTCTCATTCACATCCCTGGTATGTATTTTATCCTAATCTACCAAAACACAATGAAACCTAAAAAAGTAACATTTTTCATTTCCAAAATTTCCTGACAGAGGGGTAGCTTCTTGTACACTTTCATTAGTGACACACACAGCTGATCTGAGGAGGTAGGTGCTTGCTGCCTTTGTAGAATTCAACATCAGATGAGAATGCAGCATACTCTATGTCTCTTAAAATGTAAGGTAAAAAATAATCTATCACACACAACAAGGAACAGGATGGAAAGATGCTCCATGGATAAATTTAGCTCCTGAGTCTTCAAAACCTCTGGCTTGGAGTATCTGGGAAATCAGGCAGCAGATAACAGCTCTAAAGAGTCTGTCTCTGCTGTCATGATGTGACTGAGCTGTTGGTTAAGTGTTGGTTAAGGACAGAATGGTTGTTAGAAAATCAGCATTAGAACATCACCTGGCATCCACACAGGCTCTTCGTTTGACCGGTAATCTGGCCAAAATGTTAATTGAGCATGTTTCTAAATCAAAAGTAAATGTGGAAGCTTTACAGCACACCTCTTTAGGTAACAACCACAATTTAAATATTTCTGTCATTTTCAACTGGCTTACTGGTCAGCTCACCCTGAACGCATCCTTCAGACCTGTTTCCCTCTACATGCAATAGATTCTTTTTACATTCTGTTTCACAGGCACTTTGGCAAGATCATGTGCTCCTTCAGCTTCTGCTTTAACTCGCTGTGTGATTGAGGCAGTGAGTGCTAAGCTGGCCTATGGTATTACATTCATGGCAAGTATTTGCGCCTTCAGAACAATTTACAAGATTGGACCAAAAAAGCCTGGTTTGTGTGCTACAGAAGGGTTAAATGTACATGTATTAACAAGATGCATTACTCCATGGAGTCACTTACATCCAAACATCACTCATTTCAATCAGCCAAATTCAACAGAGATTCAGGGCAAAACCCAACAAACTGGTCCCATCTACAAATCTTATCCTTGTGCAATGCCAACTGTTCATCAGTGACTGGAATCCCCGTGTTCACATACCTGTGATATTGTCATAACTCCTGAAATTCATTTCAATGTGATCCCACTCCAGCACCATGCAGTTCTCCATGCTGGGCTGTGCAATGGCTACAAACACATCATTCTTTGAGTTGAACGTATCCACCGAAACGGACTGGTAAGGCAAAATCTGGTGGACAACAAAATCTAGAAACACACATTTACAACAGTTAGGATACATCCTTGCTGGAAACACAGAGTAAGTGGTTGTTGATTAGAATGACTTACACTGAAAAATGAGTGAAATACTCTGGATTTTGTATAACGCTATCGTGGAAGTATCAGTGCTCACGTTAGGCATGCAGCAACAGGGAAAGCATCTCCTGCTTTAGGTATCATGAACTGTCCTCTGGAAATGTATTTGTCAAGGAGATCAAATATGTAAATAATTAAGTAAATCAGATTTTCCAGCTAGGCTGGCTACTATCAGTGAAATAGAGAGAGGAGTCTCTTTCCCCACAGCTGGAAGTTGCTTTCTCGTCATGTGAAATGGCCTTGCTGGAATCACATTCAAGCTGAGAGACAGCAACTACCAGCTGAAGTCCAATAACTTCTTAAGTCATGCAAATTTAATCACTAGCAATTTGTGTTATGCTAAACCAGGCAGAAAGTGAAATGATATCTGAAGTTTGCCTGGGGATAACCCCATTTTGCCTAGACCATAGACAAAATGGTGTAATCAAAAACTCAGTTAACATAATGTTTTATGGGGCATTATAATATAGTTAGGCATAAAATACAACCAACCTGAAAATTACTATCCAGTGGAAAACCTATCCTAGACAATAAGACTGAGGAATTGGAGCAACCTTTAAAGATTAGGAGTGTAACTCCAGAATTTAAGACTTTTTTTCTCAAAAATTAAGTGCCTTTATGGACTTAATTTGAAAATTCACCCTGGGGTAAGTCAGCCGTCACCACAGAGCCAGTCTGGGGCAAAGTGAGGAGATAGGTCTGAGTTTGATCTTTGACCAGACAGCACTGCAAGATCACTATTATCAGAAAAAAACCATGGTGTAACAGAGCTGACAAAGCACTCGGGTCTAAAATGTGGCAGGAGGCCTGCATTGAAGTAATGTGTGGATACAGATACGTAGAAAAGGAAAGGCATCTTCCCTATGATGGCATTTCTCTGCAGAACCATGCACTGCTCTGTTTTTAGCTCCATTTGCTACACGCCTTCACCACGCACTCCAACACTGGAAGGGCCTGAGCATCCAGGGATTTTGGTGAAATGGTAATTAAGTCCTCACTCGAGTCCCTCATTTTGGTGCATTATGAAATAATTGCTTGTGAATGAAGAACCCTCTGTTTCTGCATGCTTGAAAGCCTTGCCCTTGAGGAGTTACACTTCTGGAGAATAAAGATAGATGACTACCATTAAACAAACAGAGCAGATTCCACAGCTGTGAAAGAAATGACAGTCTTCATTCTTCGAGGGACTATTATAAATAGAGCTTGGGCTTGGTTCATAAACGCTGGTGGGCAAACAAGAAAGTTATTTTCATTCTCACTGGGAAACTAAAAGGGCTGGGGAAAACTGACACTGAAGTACGCAGAAAGTAAAAGTAACTGACCAGTTATAAAAGGTGGCTAAAGGATGGAGCAATAGCAGATAGAGTCACAGAAAACAAAACTTTTTTTTAATCTTGAGAAAAAAAACCTGGAAAACTAATCCTGAAAAGACATCTCCTGAAATCTGAACAGTTGTGAAACACTTTGGGGGAATCTGTGAATTGAAACAAACCAGTCTGTATGTGAAAATGGGTAGGAAAATCATTTGTAATCAGTAAAAAGCAATTAATGTTGGTTTTAGCACCAGCTGGGAATACCAGACTGTAATGTAGAACAGGCTTACACAGTAAAAAGTTGCTGCCACATCAGGCTTGCAAAAAATTTAGGCCTTGGGGGCTTGATTTAGTTCTACATACCTTGCTGTAATGCTAGAAGAGGCTAATACAGTAAATACAGGTTTGGGGGAGGAGCCCTTTTCCACCATTTTTCTCTTTTAAGCTGGATCCCCTGGATGGGAGAGAGCAGAGGACACAGCCCATGCTTTCCCCTGTGCTGCTGGCTGCAGGAGCTGTCCCTCTCTCCCTCCCACCCCATGCACAGTTTTGCTCTCCCTGTCTCAAGACAAGTGATTTTCACGCTGTTTTCTGCTGGCTGAGAGTGAGGATGTCCCCCTGTCCTCCAGTCACTTATTCCATCTGTTCCCTCTGTGGTTGAACTGGCACCATGGCATCATGGGTGAGGGACCCAACACTTTTATTGGGCTGATTTTCCCCCTGGCAGCCCTTGGCTCTGGCTGATCCCAGCACACAGGAGCACTGATGCCAGCACAGGAGAGCAGGAGAGTGCAGGGGACATTGGAGGATGCTAAGGAAAAATGTAAGTGATGATCTGTTAGGGCAGCTGCTCTCCAAAACTCTATCCTGCGATTCCGTCCCACTCTCCTCACATCCCTTCTTCCCTGCAGGGATACTTCTACTCCAGGTAAGGCTGCCAGGACCTGGGTGTGCCAGCAGTGAGTGTTAACCATCCTTTCCTTTCTCCACTACAGGAGATCTCCAGCACAGGAGCAAGAATGGAGCAGTACCTATCAATTTGCAAACTACCTCCCTTCCAGATAGCAGGGAAAGAAAGAACCACCTCCAGAAGACAATCCCAGCTAGGTAAAGAAAAGGGAAAACAAGCTTCCAAAGCTCAGTGAGATGATCTCTGCCTGCAGGTCTGGGCAAAGCAGGTCCCAGGCAGGCACACAGCCTGTTTCCAGTGGCTGTGGGAGCCCAAGGCCTGTTTTCCAGCCTCCTGAAAGTGAGTTACATGTTCCCCTGTGGTGCCCACAGCCACAGCACAGCCCCCTCACACACTGTTGAAGAAGAAAGACAAGAAATGAAGTGAAATGGCTTAACCTGTTTCCATGATGCAAGCACTGAGAAATGGAAAAGACAGATGCTATCACAAAAAGAGTTAAAAGTGCAGGTCACCAATAATGTCAATCACTTTCTCTGTGAAGAACTAACAGGATCATTTTGTTCCTTGCCTTTTTATTTTAAATTTGGCAGCACCTTTTTCCATGTCTCCTGTTACCATTGTGGCAGTTCAGCTGATGCAATGAGCTGACTGGGCCAACGAGACACACATTTTACCAAGCAAACTGCTTTGTTACCACGTCCTGCATCCAGTCATGCTCGGCACAGAGTACTGGAGACCAGAAATGATGGAAAGCCTGATCCCACCTGGCAAAGGAGGGAAATACTATACTAAAAACTAACATGGATGAAAGAGTTTTACAGAGCCCTGCCCACCACTGACTGGGAAAAGAGAATACACCTATGGGGTATGTTGCTTTACTTCAGAATACAGTATGTATTGTCAGCCTGTGACTAATCAGTCCTCAAGGAAGGAGTATGGGCATATTAACACTCCCTTTGGATCTGGGGGAGACAATGGCAGAGAAGGAGAAAGGAGCAGTGGCCTGACACCACAGACCACCAAGGTCACACAGAACAGTGTATGACAGCTAAATGCTGTGCTGTGGGAGCACTTCTCTGAGGGCATTTGAACCAATGTTCAGCTTGGCAATCCTTGCCCCATGGAGTGCCTTTGGTCCCCAAAAACTCTGCAGCACATGAAATTAGATTTATGCTTAGTGCAATTTCACTTACAGCAAACCAAGGGACAACGTTAAGGATGAATCTTGCCTGCAGCAACTTTACAGTGTCTAGGTACAAAAAGGGGACAGAGGGCCAGTAGGTCAGGATAGGCTTGAGGACCAGGTAAGGCTTTCTCTTGTGCACTGTTAGTGCTACACAATTGCTTAAACCAGATTGCAATGAAATAAAGCCTGCTTTTACTTTGCATTGCTGCCTCTCGGTGATTCAGCAGACATGGAAATGTAACTTTGGTACTGTTCTAAACTTCACTGCTCTCCTGTGTTTGACATCCTTTTATGCAGCAGATCATTGCACTTTACCTCTGCTGCTCTTCTGACATAATTTTGAATTCTGAATTCATTGTCTTTTCCTTCACATATTGCCATCGAAGCACCTTTCATACCTTTTCCTGAAATTTCATTTTACGTTACTAGTAATCAACTTTTCTGTTGTCTTTTAATAATAATGACTGACTTGATGACAGATGAGAACTTGCACACCTTTGATATTACTGTCTAGAAAAAAGGCAGAGCGCTGACATCCTATTCAAAAAAGATGAAAAACAATATTTGCAGCTGATATTTTCAGTTATATGATGTGACTACATTTAAACATAGGTAACTGCGGCAGTTTGGTCATAAAATGTAAGCATAACCACATGCAAATTTCTCTTCACTCCCTTCAGCATGCTTTACATTACCTAAAAAAAAGAAAAAATCAAGATCCTAAGCAAGACAGTAGTCAGAATATTATTGGACTTTTCTCTTCAACTTAATGGAGTTCCATGAAGAACTACTGGCAATATTGCCACCACCTTTGATGCTAATAAATCGTGACTTATCAAATAAAGATAACAGCTATAGCCACATTTTGGAACTTATGTTCATTGCTTTCTGTGAAATACAGAGATTTTGGGAAGCTCATCTGCCATAGCTATATGGCTTTATTCCAGATAATAGAAAGCATTCTGTGATGAAAATTAAGCCACAAATTGAGTCATAATCAAGTCTTTTGGAATATGAATAGTCAGAGCTCTTCTCCCATTATCACTTAATCCAAATAAAAACTCAGTACTCACTTTGGCTTCTAAATGTAATTTTCCCATTTTGTACTTGTTCTAGTACTTGGAAGTGCTTTTTATGTAACCCTTTCCTCCCCCCAGGTCATGCTCATAGAAGCAAAAGGGTATCATCTAATCTTCTGATATTTAACCATTTGTAGTGTGCTTAGAAATATACATTCTGAATACCTGTAGTGGTGCATTCATAATCAAAACTTGTCACATCATTTAACTTCTTATCCTGATATTCTGCTGGACCAATACACAGGACATCAGAAACAGTGGAATTTGTCATCTTTAACCACAAAAACAACCACTTGGCTTTGCAGTCACACTCAAATTTATTTCCCCTTAAATCTCTAAAAAAACACACAGAAATAAACATATTTGAAAAGGTTGATAGCAATATGAGTACTACAGAACTGTTATCACCTTGACATGCTGAATTTCAAAATATCTGAGTATTCTTGAATTGTTCTGAACTGATAACAGGGAAGTTTCTTAAGTTTTATTTGGACTCCTTTATTATGAACTCTCTTTCACTGAGTTTTTAAAAAAAACGTTGCTGTCTATGGTCATATATTATCATAGTAAGGGAGCACTGTGATCCCTGTGTAAAGTTATTTCTTTTGTAAGTTTTCATAGGATGAGGACTGTAATGTAATACATCCTGACCCTCAGGTTGTCTGCTGCAAGCCTCCTTTGCACCATTTACCGCTGACACAGATAATTCCCATTCCTTCCCTAAACTGTTCCAGTACTGCTGGTTGACAGAGCAGCCTTGCAGATGTAAAATACAGAAGGAAGACTTGTATTTTTTTCAGTCACTGCTGATGTAGAGTCAATTTAACTTCTTCCTACTAATATATATGCAATTTCAGCACTGTACTTGCTCTTTGATCCTTTGGCAGTTTCTGTGGCTTTCGATTTTACTTTGCTGTATGGAAAAGCCAGGCCAAAAATAGGGGAACCCTGGTTATACAAGGAAATACTGACAGAATGTCAGCAATGTGCTACAACTGTACAAAAATAAGGAAAAAAAGCTTATTTTTTTTAACTAATCCCTTTTACTAAAGTAATCTCAGGGAATACATGCAACAATAACAGGGAAAAATGTTCAGAGAAACTGTAGTTTTAAAATTAATTGTCTCCCTTTCCCTAAAACACAATTTACATGAGACATCAGAAAGAAGTACAATAACACAAGCTATGTACAGCATCATGAGAAGCAACAGTGATTTAATAAATAGCAGTTACTTTAGGGGAGTCTATCAAGCAAACAATTATGAAACGAAAAAAATCTAGAACAAAAAAAAATCACTTTTTTTTTCTGTGTAGATACCAGATACTGCACCACACACCTGGAACCTAAAACAGAGAGCAAGAGCGACAGAAGCAGGTGGCCAGTAGAAAGATCCTCATTACTTACAGTTCAATTAAAGAATCCAAATCACTGAAGACATCCCTTGGCAGAGCTTTGAGATGGTTATTGGCCAAAGAACTAAGAAAGAAAGTTAGAGTTTAATATCATTGCTGTCTCTTACCTTGCAATTCTCCTCAAGTCTGAGCTCACTTACAGGTTGTTAATTATCCGGTACTGTCCAGCCACTGGCACTTTTAGAAGTTACCAGGAACAGGCATTAATTATTCTCATTCAAGAATGAAGATTGCTTGAAGTTCACATAAAAGTAAAATATTTAAAGCTTTTTTTTTTTTTGCCCAGGTGCAAATGTAACCCACAGAGCAGCCACTGAGCAGGCTGAAAAGAAGCAGGAATGTTAATCATGAGTAGGCAGTGTGGTGGTGGTGGTACCAGTGCAGTGCTGGGGGTACCAGTGGCAAAAGTGTCCCAGCTGTGCCTGCACACAGGCAGCCCAACATGTGGCAGTGCTGCCCAGGCAGGAATTGCTCTAAGGCTGGATTTTAATTTATGGAAGACACATTGTTGACAGCAGGAGGAAGCTGACACAGAGGGAAGAGAAGTTTTCTGTGTAGCAGAAAAACCAGTGGTCTCCCAGGAGAGTTTTGTTCAAGTAGAAATCACTCTACCAAGTGTTAAATAACTTACAGGTGAGTCAGGTCACGAAGGCCACGAAATGCATTTCTTGAAATGGTTTCAATTTTGTTTCCTTCAATAAATCTAGGCCAAAAAAAAAAAGTATTTTAAAATAATTTAAGTAACATTATTATTAGCATCACAGTTCTTTAAGCTATGGTTGCCAGATTCAGCATGTTTCTGGGCAGCTCCTTCAGACTGAAAAGTGGGAAGTCTCAGTGGAGCTGCTCACATTCCCTTTTTCCCTTTCCTTGGGCAGACTGCAAGGAACAATGCAGTACCTGGCAGCACAAGGGATGGCACATGACACAAATATCCAGCAGAAAAGGAACAAAGTGAACAAGGCAAAAAAAATTATTCCTCTCTCAGTAATCCTCTCAGGATGTGCTGTGTGAGGCAAGAGACCTGCATGGGAGAGGCTCCTGAGACAGATTTTAGAAGTTAAAGTCCTGCCTTCCCCTCTCACAAATCACCAGCATTCTCACAGCAGGGGCAGCGCAGCGGTGCCAGGGCTGCCCAGGCTGCAGACCTGCCCTGGTGGGGAGCTCCCGTGGCTGCACACACACACACACAGTGCCACCTCTGTACCCACACAGCCCTGACGTGGACTGCCCACATTTGACATCTGCACAAATGGCAGGAGCACGGCCTTGGTTTGGTTCTGGCTGCCAGAGTTCAGCTCTCTCCAGCCAGGACATCTCTGCAGGGTGCTCACGAGTCACGGCCCCGTGCACTGGGGGAATAATGACAGGCACGTATCGATTCCAGCAGCACGCTGCTCCTCCTGACTGCATGTCAGCATTTAAAGAAAGAGCTGATATTTGAGCATCTTGACCCCTGAGCACTTGAGGACGCATCCCTAAATACACCATCATCCCTGCAAAGTGATTGCAGCCAGGTGCCCATCAAGATATTGCACGATACAGCTATACCTGGATGAAGACAACTGTATGCTGACTTTATAAAAAGTTTGTGAGACAAAGGTGCCTCCCTTATTCCTAAGCAGCTCTGCTTGCCCTCCAGAGAAGTTAGAGGAAAAATGCTATGAGAGGAGGTCTCTTCTCAAGAGAGTCAAGATGGGAATGCAGGAGATGACAAGTGCTCTTGGTTTTACAGTTTAGGTGTAGCAAAATTCCTTCATGAAGTGATCAGGGACCCTGATTGCAGGCAAAGGGTGCAGGTGAGAAAGTGTAGTGTCTATGTGGGAGATGTCAGAGACAGATCAGCCCTTTCAGGGCTGTGTGGGGCCACAAATTCAATCTGCAAGAGCAGAGAGCCACCCTGCCTCCTGACACCTGCACTGTCACCTGGCACCCCTTCACAGCACCAGCTCACTGGTCCGTGCAAATAAACAGGGCTTCACTGCACTCACTGCAACAAGCTGGGACTCAGTAATTTGCCAGATTCTTGAATCTCTGAGCCTGGCCTCCAAGAGATGCTACTCTAGGGATTCCAGTCTGTTTGCCAGCAAAGCTCCCCTCTTCATCAGACCTGTCTTACCCAGATTCTGTGCAGAGTCAGTTTAAAGGTGCGTTGAATGCCATTAGGAGTGCTGCAAGTGCAGCAGGACACAGATGGAGATATCTTATACATAGGTATCAGCTGTGGGTGCCCCCCGGGTGCTCTTCAGGCAGAGACTTTGCTTTGCACACACAGACACTTGTCATTCCCGTTTGTCAGTGAGGTCTCCTTCTTGTCTACAAAGTCTGATCCCTCGAAACTAAGAGACATGAGTTATGGAAGCTGTACGGGTTTTACTGGCTGCATGGCCAAAAAAACAAATCACAGAGAAAGGCCACTCACAGCCAGTTCCCAAAAGGTGGAGGGGTGATTTGCTGGGAAGAAGAAAAGCTCTATGGAATTGGCAGGAAAGGCAACCACAGCCATTAACTGAGACCACTTGTTCAGCTGCTAAAAGAATTTGAAACTGAAGGCTTTACCAGCCTTCATCCTGCTCCCTGGCTTGCAGCTGGTGGTCAGGGACAGAGATTTGCCCTTTGACCAGCTGAGGAGAGCAGGGTGTTTCATTCAGACAGGGGTCTGGCTGCAGTGACCAGTCCAAATACCATGATGTACACTATGCTGCTGGGACAAGCTCATCAGCACTTGAAAGCAGGTCACTTATGGTACAACATAAAATGGTTTTCTTCCTCTTTACAAACATACTGCAAATATTTTTTTTTCTCTGTAGACAGAAGGAAAAGAGAATGCTTAGATAACTTGCTGTCTCTGAAAAATCCAGATGTAGCTGAATCATGGGTTTTAGCATATACTATTTACCATCATCTGCAAATTCCATTGTTGGCCACTCCTCATGTATCAGACTATTAACCCCAAATATACCCCACCATGATATCTATTTGCCTTCAAGATTTTAGCAAGAGTCAGTTTTATTGGTCTTTCTGTAGAAAAGAACAAATGTTTTCCACAGCTACATTTCAGCTCAGAAAAGTGGGTGGAATGAGGAATTTTTTCAGGTCATATTCATAGTTTCAAACACACCAGCTCATATTGAGTAACAGAGAGAAATGCCAGTGTGAAGGGAGGACAACCTTGTACCAGGGTTAATACCTCTTTTTTTTAAAAAAAAGGGTGAACTAAAAATAAACAAAAATAAGGATCAGAAAAAGAAAGGAATGTAAAAATCAACTAAGTGAATGACATAAACAAAAGGAGAGTTACATAATTTTAAATAATAATATAAATAATTACAATAATTTAAGTTATATGAAATAGATGTATATATATTTGTGTATTTATAATTAATTACATGGAGATAAATGCTATGAACATTAAATAGGATATCAGAAAAAAGGTAAAGTAGGAGACAAAAGCTGGGAGAAGAGAAGCAGAACCAGGGTTGTTCTGGGCAGTACACCAGTACTCTGCAATTCCTTCTCAGGCTGCCCACAGGTCAGGACAGGTTTCCCCACCTCTTGCCTGAGGTTCAAATCCCCTTAACAGGGATGGCACTGTTCTGGAAAGCCAAGACAAGCTCTTGTTAAGCAATGCCTTTTTGGTGTGCTGTAATTGCACAGAGACACCTCACACTCACGGCATCTTTTAAAAATGCACTGTAACCTCTGAAAAATCGTCAGCCACCGTAAAGAACATTTACACAGGAGTGGAACATAAATCCTTCAGCTCCCCCTGCTCTTGGGAATCACAGTAAAGACCAAGACTCTGCAGAAGGAGTCTTGGCAACTTATCAAAACATCTTTATTTATAAAGGGCATAAAATACCAAACTTACAGGTATTCTAGATGGAAGAGACCAGCAAAGGCATCATCTCGTATAACAGTGAAGGAGTTGGAGTTCAGCAAGCTGAAAATGGAGAGCAGGCATTAGGAAAGCACATTAAAACTTGACACACTGGATTATGCCTGTTGTGTTTACTGCCCATGACCAAACTAATCTTACTGACTTGAGCCCAAATTGCCCCACCAATGCAGCACACATAAAATACTGTGGAATGGTCTATTGAAAAAAAAAAAATCAAAGGCATTACATGATTGTAGTTAATGTCCACTACTCCCTAGGAAAAATGCTTGCTGTGCCACTGACCTTGGCTAAATGTAACCTGGTCCTGAACTCCGTGGTCCACTGAGCAGAACAAGCCATCATTAGCTGGCAGGTCTGCTGAGTGTGAGCTCCATTCGCTCACCACCCCTCTGGCCCCACCGACAACTTCTAAGAGTCCACCTCAACACCAATCCTGAGCTCCCAATCACCAGCTCGCAGTTATGCAGTCAGTGGGCCAGTGCTCACTCACTCCACGCTCCCAGGGCAATGCCCCGAGCCTGACCTGCAGAGGGGTACAGCCTGCAGCGTGGGAGGACAGCAGCCAGTTTGTTAGCTGGAAACACAGACATGTCCAAACCACCAAGACAGAATCCTGCTACCTCTATAAAGCAAAGCCCTGTGTCCACAGGTGGTGAGGAAGAGCTGCAGTGCTGCCTCCTCCAGGCACTGCCTCGCCCTCCTCCCGTGTGAACTTCAGGGACAAAACATGTTCGAGCTGCACCAGAGAGCTGTCACTGAGCCAGGACCAGGCAGCCAGGGAGAAGGGTGTTATGGAGGCTTTGCCAGCAAAGTTCATTCCTTGCTGTATCAAAGCAAAACAGCGGATGGTCTCCAAATGTTGATGTTCAAAGGCAGAGAGGGCAATCTCCTTTCGAGAAAACAGCAAAACTTCTTATCTGGTCTAAAAAATGACCACTACTCAAAAGAAATCATTTTTGGAAAATCTCAGAATTTCCCCCTATGAATGAATATATCTGCACTGATTGCTTTATTAGAGCAACTGATTAATCTTCCTTTTGTATGGTTTTAGGCATTTTACTAAAATTGATTTAGAAGACTAATGAACATGAAATGCAAACTTTCCCTGTGATCCCTGGATATTATGGTAATACTAGACAAATGCTCCTTAAATTATCCCAAAGAAATCTGACAAAGATGCAGACCACCATCAAAAATAAATCCTTGCATTACTATTCTACCATGACTGCTGCCACAGAAGACATTGTCCTGAGGTGCCCATGTGCAGAATTATGCATGCAGCTCTTTGTCATTTAATCGGTTTTTTTTTTCATGTTTTAAGGAAAAAGTCACAAATTACACTAAACAACAGAATTTGCCAGTGCCCAAGGTGGTGGTGACAAACCCCTCTTGCTCCCACATCTGACTTACCATATCAAGTGACATGAGTAACTTCTGCCTTCCTCAACTACCCATCTCTGCCCCACCACCCTACACAGCCCAACATCTCCAGGAAATCTACTACAGCTAAGGAAAAGGGACAATCTTCATCTGGTCTTCTTCCCTCTTCCTAGTACCACCATCCAAAACAAGCCAGATTCCCCCATTTCTAATTTTCCACCCCCAGTTTCTCACCCATGGATTCCTCCCTTTCCTTCCCAGCTGGCACAGGTCCACTCTTTGTCACCATTTATTGGTGGGCAAGGTCCTCATCCCTCTGCTGGGGGCTCTGTGCTGATCCCCAACTCTCACAAAAACTTGGTTTTGGGGCCAGTTTCACATTAATGGAGGTGAAAGCTTCCACCCCTTGCTTTGCTCACTTCCCCCCAGCATTTTGCATGGAGTGCTGCTTCTCCCAAAAGGGAGACAGACCTTTGAGTCAAAGGAGTTGGGGTGCCCAAGGAGGGGAGCCTGGCTATCAGCTACCAAATGCCTTTAGAGCCTACCTCTTGCTAAGACCAGTTTTAACACCTAGCTCTGTGGCAAGCACTCAGCCTGGGTTTCTGGCAGGCTTTGGATCCTTTTTTCTGAATTTTTCTTTGCAGTGTATCTGTGCCTGGGGGGGTTAGTCAGTCTGTATGGGGTGGAGGGCCTGGTTGGTATCAGGAGTTCCGGCTGGACGGGCTGCACTGGGCTAGACAGGATGCAGGCTGCTGCTCAGCTCCGCTGCAGACTGCCAGAGAAATTAGTATCCAGGCTCCCCAGGGGGGTTGTACCGCAGTCGCTCTCTGTATCTTCCCTGCTGCCTCCCAGGACAGCTAAATTAAGCAAGTTTGGGTAAGCTCCTGGAGCAGGAGGCACACGCCTAACTGCAACATGGGCACGACCAAGCAGCTTGCCTGGGATTAGGAAGGAGGGAGGGGTGGCTGCAAGGTGCTGGGAGCTAGACCACTGTCTCCTGGGACAGAGGACTGCTGGGTCAGAAGGCATCTAAGGGGGCACCCTCCAAGTTGCACACTGAAGCACGGAGTCATGCTGCAGACAGCACCAGCTCTTCACACACAGAGGAGTCCCTCTGAAGGGTGTCCCGGCTGCCTCCGCTCACCCTGTTGTGCCCACAACATCACAAAGCCAGAGAGCCGGGCACAAAGTGAGCAGGAGAGAAAGCCATCATCACATGACTCTGGGGGACAAAACTCAGCCTTAAACTTACTAAAGCTGAAGTTTAAAAAAGAGAAACTTAGGGCATCATAAAACATTTTGCCCTCCTTTAGTAACTAAACACACCTTTTATGAAGTGGTTTCTGAGCAGAAAATGCATCCCTGTTATGAAACGGCAGCTACATTGGGGGACTGTGCAAGCTGGGGATTCACCCGTTTTCTCCCTTTCTACAAGGGAAAGGGAACTCTGAGAAACTGGGAGTCTCTATGCTTAAAGGGACTCTATTCAGGAGGAAGGGACGAAGTGCTACTTGGCCGTGCTCCTTCCCAGTGCCATACTTACAGCAGCTGCAGGGAGGGCAGGTGGGAAAACATCCTGTCCTTGACTTCGGAGAAGGTCCCGTTGACCAGGCTCCTGGAAAAAGAGATGCCACCCGTCAGGCGGGACCGCCCCGCACCCCTTCAGCACGGCGCTGCTGGTCCCGACGCGCGGTGCGGCACTCACAGGGAGCCCAGGCCGGCGGGCAGGCTGCGCGGCGCGCCCGCCGCGCCCACGCACAGCGCCGACTC
>VZRO01000504.1:2818374-2832519 GCA_013397915.1 Daphoenositta chrysoptera
CCCTCCGCCCCCGGCGGGACAAAAGCCAAAAGCCCCGCGGGCGGCGGAGGGCGTGGGAGGGTCCCGCTGGTAGCTCCGGAGTGATGCTACCCAGAAAAATCGGGGGGAGCATTGAGGTGCTGGAGCCTGTCCAGGGACGGACAACGAAGCTGCTGAAGGGCTCGGAGCACAAGTCCTGCGAGGAGCGGCTGAGGGAGCCGGGGGGTTTAGCCAGGAGAAAAGGCGGCTCGNGTGTTTAGCCAGGAGAAAAGGAGGCTCGGGGGTGGGGTTTATTGCTCTTTGCAACTATCCGAAAAGAGACTGTAGTGGGATGGGTGCAGTCTCTTCACCCAGGTAATAAGTGTTAGGACAAGAGGAAACGGCCTCAAGTTGCACCAGAGGAGGTTTAGATTGGTATTAGGCAAAGTTTCTTCACTCAAAGGGTTTTCAGGCTTTGGAACAGACTGCTGGGGAAGTGGTGGAATCACCATTCCTGGAGGTGTTCAAAAAATCACTGAGTCATGGAATGATCTGGGTTGGAAGAGACCTTAAACATCTTCTAGTTCCAAACCCACCACCACGGAGCGCTTTCACTAGACGAGGTTTCTCAGAGGCCCATCCAACCTGACCTTAGGCACTTTCAGGGATGGGGCACCCATAGCTTTTCTGGGCAACCTAGTGTGTAGGTGTGGTGCTTAAGGACGGGGTTTAGTGGTGGACCTGGCAGCACTGGGTTAGTGATTGGACTTGATGATCTTAGAAGTCTTGTCTAACCATAATAAGTCTATGATTCTAAGACAAACTCGAGGGATGTCTGGATCATGAAAGAGGCAAATGGATGATGACACCACACAATTCCAGTTGTTTTCCAGTAGTACGTGTGTGTTAAGTACTCATTAATTGAATTGTGTTGTATCTGAATGCTGGGAAGTTTTCAGAACTACACGTAAAATCACATTTGTGGTGCCCTGATTTGAATGAGACAGGTCATGCACATCAGTAAAAGAATTACTCTTGTAACTTTGATGTTACAAGACAAGTAACTTGTAACACAAAGAATTACTTTTTGTAACTTTTGTAACCTTCACTACTCCTTGTGTCTAAGCCTCTCTTCCCGGTTTGCACGGGCCAGTCGCAAAATTCCCGTGACCATTTCCGCTGCTGCAGCTTGTGCCCGCTGCCCCTCCCCATTGCCCACACAGTCCAGCAGAGCCTCCCGGTAGCTGGTTGAGGACAGCAGAGAGAGTTCTCTTCTTTGTGCTGAACAGACCCCGGCCTCCATCTCCACCCATACGCAGTTCGTGCAGCAGGCAAAAATTCAGAAAGCGTGAGCAACACCTGAGCTAGTGGTTTAATTAATTTATCATCTGGTTAGGCAGAAACAAGACAGAGAAATTTTTTGAGGTCAGTGTTAGTCCCCGTTTTCATTGCCTTGTTTTATTTTTTCAGTGATTTTAATGATTTGTGTAATACATCTCTTTGCAGGAGCTGTTATGCACATCTGCATCTTAATTCTACAGCCACAATAATCTAAAGATGTTTATTTCATTGGCAAGCAGACAGAAATTGTTGTGAACCATTAAAGCTGCTGGATTTCCTGTCATGCTTTTGCAGCTGGGTCACTGGTGCTTTATCCAGAGGTCCTTAAAGGTGCCAGAAAAAAGAAATTTAAAAATTACAAGAACATCACCAGAAATCAAAAGGTTTTTATTCTATCTCTCACAGTATCCTTCTGGACAAAATATCTTGCACACAGCTAGACAAGTCCATAACAGACTGGGTGAGCAACTGACTGACAGGTTGGGCTCTAAGCATTAAACTAAATGGGGTTACATCACACTGTCAGCCAGGCACCAGTGGGGCTCCATAGGGCTCCATTTTAGGGCCAGAGCTCTGTAAGGTTTTTATATATTATCTGAACACAGAATTGAATGTACATTAAGTAAGTTTGCTGATGACACTAAACTAGGAGGAGCTGTGGACTCCCTTCAGGGTAAAGAGGCCCTGCAGAGAGATGTGGGTAGGACTAGAGGGCTGGGCAGTCACCAAGCACATGAAATTTAACAAGACCAAGTGACAGATTCTCCACGTGGGACAGGTGATCCTGAGTATTCATACAAATCAGAGGATGAGAGCCTGGAGAACAGTCCTGTGGAAAGAAAGCTGAGGATCCTGGTCAATGAAAACTTGGATATGAGTCAGCGTGTCCCAGGGGGCATCAGGCACAGCATGGCCAGCCAGGCAAGGGAGGGGATTGTCCCTCTCTGCTCTGTGCTGGGGCCTCACCTCGAGTGCTGGGGGCACCACAATGTAAGAAAGGACATAAAAGTATGAGACTGTGCCCAGAGGAGGGCAACCAGGATGGTGAAACATCTTGAGGGCAAGACTTAATGAGGGGTGCTGTGGTTGCTGGGTTTGTGTGGCTTTGAGAAGAGAAGGCCGAGGGGTGACCTGAGTGGGGCCTACAACTGCTCCAAGGTGTCAGCAAAGGGACAGATGCTGGTCTCTCTCTGGTGATCAGTGATAGGACACAAGGAAATGGAATGAGTCTGCATCAAGGGAAGTTCAGGCTGGCCATTAGGAAAAGGGTCTGAACTGAGAGGGTGGTCAATCACTACTCCCCAGGGAAGCTGTCATGGCTCCAGGCCTGACAGAGTTCGAGGAACATCTATCTGGATGTCACTTAGTTGTATGGCTTTGTTTTAGGTAGCTCTCTGAGAAGCAGGGAGTTGGACTTGGTGATCCTTACGGGTTCCTTCCAACTTGAGTTATTCCATGATTCTGAGAAAAAGAAAAAAGACACAACAATAATTTCCCAAAACAGCAACAAAGTCATGAACCAGACAAGACATTTCTCCATGAAGTGTGACTGCTGTGGCCATCCAGAGATGTCACTTTGGAAAGCCTTTGATACATTCACCCTCTCCAAGTGGCATTCAACGTTCTGTCAGGAAACACGGTTCAGTATTGCTACAAGGTTTTAAATGTCTGCAAATGCCGTATTGGTATGTAAAGCACCTTCTCTAAAAGATACAAAGACAGGACCCCAATTCCACAACTCAGTTCTTCAACTTTCAGTCATGCTAAGCTGTTTCCTGCAGACATCTAAAAATCCCAGGACATTTCAAGATAGAAAACTATTTATCTGCTAGCACTTCCCACAATTAATTTTGCAGACAAGGTGTCTTCTGATTTAACTGATTTAAATGCAATTTATTTGGTATCCTTTCTCCCTCCCCATGGAAGAGGAAGCAGGATTTTCTCCTGCTGTTCCCATCTGGGGTGTTCTGTGCAGCCTCATCTACAGCATTCCTGCTGCACTCAGTGAGGGGCTGCCAGGCACAGACCACCCTTGCTGGAGGTCTTGAAAGGATCTTGTCAAGGGGGCTTCCTCGTGAGTCAGAGGAGGATGAGGTAGAATGAGAGGCAGGTGCAGCAGGGCCAGGGTACTGCACGGGAAGGGGCCAGTGTGAAGAGTGAGAGTTTTATCAGAGGCTGAGGAGAGAGCCTGGAGTGCCTGCAGGACACAGCAGACGGTCCTGTCCTGCTGAAATTAAAAGTGAGTGATTGTTTTGGAAAATTCACTTGACAGAAAACAGGTATTTGAAGGGTTAAAAAAAAAATGCATATAGACAAGCACATATAAATTTCCTTAAAAGAACATCCAAAAATTGCTTGGTTTAAAAAGTGATGCTTATTTTATCCATGCAGTAGTATAAAAATGCAGTGGCATAAAAATGAAATCTTCTCTCTTTTTTGAGAAGAAAATAGAAAATTGAATTTGATGTTGAAATAGAACATCAAAGAATGAGAAATAATACTGAAATGTGCATTTTGCTGCTTTGCTTCAAATTCCAGCTCATAGGCTCAGGTGATTTTTTATGTAGACTTGCAGGTGCATCCATTTAAGTCATGCCACAAATAAATGCAGTCAGCTGCATATGAAAGATTGTGCTATTCAATACCCATAGATAAAATGGCATTTCAGATGGGTAACACAAGCAAAGAAGAACCCAGACAGCATGTCAGTGGGCATGATATAAACCCCTGAAGAGACAGGAGAGGTGCAAAGGCTGTGCCATGCCTTTAAACAGTCACTGTAACCAAGAGCTCGGGGAAAGGTGGGGATCCCCTGGGACGCAGAGTTTACCCCAGTGCAGACCTGCACAATGGTGCACAGGATCTTCCAAGTGCATGTTAGGTGGAAAATATTCTGACTCCCACATGAGTATGACTGAGACATCTCAACACTTGGATGTATGACATTATCACTCTCATTTCTTCTAACACAACAGCTCTTTCTCTTTTCCAAAATTTTGGATATTTATCTTGAATTGCAAAGAGAAGAGGAATCAGAAGAGCATTTAGGAGCACATAAATATTAAAATAAATATCTTGATGTGAAAGTTGTCAGCTTTGTTTCTTCAGGATCAGGAAGGCATTTCTCACACATTCTCATTTTTGCTTCTCAATCCCTTTTTCATAAACCCCTGCTTTATAGAGTAAATATTAACATAGAGGCTTTGACTGTATTTTTTCCTGTAACTTGAGAGAAGTGGACAGTTTTAGACAGAAGGCTGCTGATCAGGTCACCCCATACAAAATGAGAAGCGTGGAAGGAAAGAATACTTCAGCCTTTTGTCTGAGAAAGTTTGATTTCTAAGCTAGTTTGCAAATAAAAAATATTTTTGTTGGATCAGAACACACCACCTCTCCAAAGTAAGAAATTCAAAAAAACTTGTGGGTGAGAGTAAAGTATGTCAGTGGAAGTGTTCCCACTATGAGGACTCTTAATTGCTTGTGACCCTGCTGTGGAAGACGGTATGGGAAAATTATTGCTCTGAGCAATATTCATCTTGCTGAGTGTTTTCCTTTCTTTCTTCACTCACGGTTGATGTGACCTTTTTGGACTCCAACTGCTAGAGGAGATGTTCTGCAACATGCAGAGTATGTTATTATTATCTTGAATTTTCTCCAGCTCTCAGACCAAATGTTTAGTCTGCTTGGTCAGGATTAAATGTCCTTTGCTCTTGACTTCTGAAGATTTCTGGTCCAGATTGCACACCTGGTATGTTACTGCAGTTTTCCTTTAAAGAAGCACAGAAGCAATTTACTTTGCTGAAATGTAGGTTTTTATGAAAACTGTTTATAAAAAATATTCTCAGAAATCAAACAAAAATACAGGTTGCCAAATCCTACTTTGGGAGAGCTAGCATGTCCTCTGCAGTGACACCCAGCCCTGGTCTCTTACACCAGAGGCCTGCTGTGTGCCCTCCGTGGTGCAGGTGATTATTCCCATTACACCAGAAAAAGAGGACTTGCTCACATGTCCTGCCCTTGCTTTCATGTTTTTTAAAAGGCCCCTAAGCCAGATTCACGGTGGCTCCAAATCCCCAGATCTGGAAAGGAATCGCTGTGGAGAGAGGAAGAGGCAGAACAAGTTGGGGTGCCCCAGAGATTTTCACACTCAGCCTCGCCTACAGTCCCACCCTGCAATGAGACGTCTTGAAATGAGTTATTGATAATATATTAGCACCACTGGAGGAATAAAGACTTAATAAACATAACAACCCACTCGCCTTCCTTTTTCCTTCACTTGTGAATCCCTGAGAGACCAAGGGAGTTGCAAGTTGTTCCTTGAAGAGCAAAATTAATGGAGTCAGACCCAAAGCTCTGTGCCCACACTCCCATGCACCTTCCCTCCCTGCATCCTCACCCACTCGGGATCTACTCTTCCTCACTATGCCACTTTCAGTGACCTCATGCAATGGTTGCCCTCCTTCCTACTGTGCCCCATCGCTGTGCCTGTCAGGTGGGCAAGAAATTGGAAGTAGCTCCAGCTGGCACAATACTCTGGGTGTGCCAAGCCCAGCTGCTGCCAACTGCTGATACTGCTAAGGCTGAGCAGAAGGAGGGGCAGCTGAATGCTCCTTGCCTGCCCCTCATCTCTTCTTCCCACTGGCTCCCTGAGTGGGAGCTCAGGATCTCCATCCTTCTCTCCAAACTGGTTTAAACTCAATGAGTTCAAAGTTACCAAAGGGTCCTGGCAAACAGGCATGAATGCAGATAGAGGCAGTAAAAGAAGTCTCATTTCTTTAGGACATCAGGCAAAAGAAAAAACCCCATAGAAAGGATGACAATTCTATGAGAAAAACAGATTTTGATTTTGGCAGGATGGCTGCATTTCACTATTTTGCTATGTGAAATTTAATATGAAATTTGACCCCTTAACTTCCCAGAAAATTAACAAGGGATTTTAATTTTTCTCTTTCCCCCTTAAACTAAAGTAGAACATATTTCTAATTTAGACTTGTAAATGGAAGTAAAATGCATCCTTTATATTCTTAAGGACAGAAAGACTATGGTATTGGCTACAGAAAAAGTGGTCCGCTTCTGGGTGACTTACATCCTTTGAATTCAGTGAAACAGAATTACTGTATTTTTTTTCCAAGTTTGGACAAAGCTCAGATAATCTGCAGCCCCTCAAAAACATAGGGACATGGAAATAAGTCCTTAGATACCCCATGATTTCAGATAACCCACAGAGACAGGGAGACCCCAGGAAAAGGAAAGCAGGCTTTGCAGGAATCATGGCAAAGGAATTCTCTATTAAAGAGAAGGCTAGATTTTGCCTTGTATGTATCTGTTTATGGACAAATTGTACAGTCAGGTAATAAATTCTATCAACTGCCATTTGATCAACTGCAGTTCCTTGACCATTTCACCCCAATTCTGCTTATTGATTTCGTGTGCACTGAACTACTTCCAACCTTGCCATTCAAACCAGGATTGCTGGGTACAGCACCATTACAGAACAGTGACTACGTTTTGGAAGAGGACAAACCCTCTGCAGTCCCAAGTTCCCTGAAAACGACCCCATATTGGCTTCTGCACATTTGAGATGAACCTTAAGATAATGTCCATCAAATGACAGACATTGGAGGTTTTAAACACCAGTCACACTTAATCTGACACAGCTTTAGTCATGCTAAAAAGGGCTGTGATATTTTCTGCATTTCAGGAAAGTCAAATCTCATTTCAGCAAATGAGGACAGGCAGCACAGTCTAAGATCACCCAAAGAGATGCTGAACAGCTTGGGTGTATTGACATAATAGCATTTGGTGCCATCTTTGCTAGATTTTTCTCTTCTTCCTCCTAATTTCTGTGTGGTTTCAGTCTGTTGTGCAGCCTGGCCATGCTGAATGCTGCTGGAATGTGTGAAGGGGCAGTGCTGACAAAAGGGTGTGGGGGCCTAGTCAAGCTCTGCCTGTTCCTTTCTCTTCCGTGTCCTACTCCATTTCCACCACAGTATTTATACTCTGAAATACTTGTTGAGATTTGTGCTCCCTTGTCAGCTCTTTCCTCATAAGGCAACTACCTGAAGGTGGGTTGATCCTCACTGGATGCTCTCCCTCTTGTCTTGCCAGCATGGAGAGCATCAGGATAGAAGGAGGCCCTCTCTTGCTGTTTATACTCATTTCCATGTGAAAGTCCCTCCCTTCATTTTCTATTATGCCAGTCCCACAAAAATCATGTGTGGTAACCTCTGTTGTGCAGGGGGGAAGCAGTATTTTCAGTAATTATGTTCTGTGTTTAATGACGTTACCTTATGTTAGAATATTTTATATTTATAAAATATATTTCTATTTTACTACAACATACAACCCAATCCAGTGCACTGAAAAGCCTATCCCAACATACCAGAGCAAAGAATCCAGGTTTAAAACCCCAGGTATTAAGTAGATGAAAATCAAGATACGGAGACCTTTAACTTAGAGTAATCATAACGTTGTTACCCACCTTGGCAAATTATGTCACCAAATACAATTTAATTTAAGCAAAAATTGCCAAGTGCATCTGTATTACATTTGTCAATCAGTTCAACAAGACTCATTTAAATTGCTTTGAGACACTCCAAACACTCCTGTATAACAAGATCTGACATTTTCATGTGTGTATTTTAGCAATTAAAGAAATGGCACACGCATGGGGAGTGCTGAGGACCTCGGTGCTTCCACTGCCATTCCCCTTTCAAAGAAACACAAAGTCCTTGCTCAAGCTTTGAGTGAGAAAAAGATAAAACTGACCTGGATGTTGACTTCAGGTGTGTAATTCTGAGTGCACTTTTCCATCCCTCCTCTGCCCATGCCTAATTATCCAACCTGGGGAAAGCTTCCTGATATTTTCCAAAGTCTTGTGAAAACAGTTCAGGTTTTTCACCCAAAACATTCTTGACAAAATTTGAATCTTTCCTCTTGGTTCTGCTAGGAGGTCCCCTCCCCAACAAAGAGAACCTGTCGTCTTGGTTTACCCCTCTGCCAAAATGCACCAAGAGTGCAGAGGGTGGGAGGAGGAGGAGACCGGCAGAGGATGAGGATTGAGTCAGGAATCTCAAGAGAACGTGGCCCATAGGTGTCCATGGGACCTGATGGGCTGCATCCAGGGTTGCTCACTCTGTTGGCTGCTGCCCTTGTAAGGTCATTCTCTGTCACCTTTGAGAGTTCTCTGGGAGAAGGAGAGGTCCCTAAGATCTGGAGGAGGACAAATTTTGCACCTGTCTTCAGAAAAGACCAAAAGCATAACCTGGGGAGCTCAAGCCAGTTAGCCTAACTTCGGTCACTGGTAAAACCATGGAGCTCTCCAGGAACACTTTTCTTCAATGGATGGTATTTACCTGAACATTAGCAAGGCTTTTGACACTGTCTCTTGTGATATTCTTGCATCCAAGTGAGACTGGATGGGTGGGCAACTGGTGTCTAAAAGCTGCTTGGATGGCTGGGCTCAAAGGGTAGAGTGAATGAACCATCCTATACCTGGAGGCCAGTAACAAGTGGAGTGCAGCAGACATGTGTCCTGGGACCTGTCCAGTTTCACACCCTCATCAATGACACCATGAGTGCACTCTCGTCAAGTTTACACCAAATGGGTGCACCCACCAGTCGGTAAATGGGAGGGCAGGTCTGCCATCCAGAGAGACCCAGCACACTGAAGGAATGGGCCAGTAGGAATTTCCTGAAATTCAACACAGATGAATGCCACATCCTGCACTTGGGAAGGAGCAATCCCTTGTAGGGACACAACTGGTGCCCAGCTGGTTGGGAAGCAGCTCTGCCAAGATGGATCTGGGGATGTCAGTGGGTACAAGCAGGGCACGATCTGGCAGTGTGCCCTGGCAGCAAATGTGGCCAGGGGCTACCAGGGCTGTATTAATGAGTGTGTGGCCAGGAGGTCAAGGGAGTAGCCCCTTTACTCATCAGCAGTGAGACTATGTTTGCAGTCCTGTGCCCAGTTTTGATCCTCTCAAATAAAAGGAAGAGGATGATGAGCTGGGGTGAGTTCAGCAAGAGCCTACAGGCTGGCTGGATCCTGGAGCGCTTCCCGCTGAGGGTAGGATGAAGAAACTGGGCTTCTCCAGCCTGGAGAAGAGATGGCTTTGGAGGCACCCAACAGCAGCCACACAGCATCTGTGGGGAGACCATCAAGGAGGCAGGGCCAGGGTTTTAACCCACAGAGACACGTGGTAGGAGAATGAGAGACAACAGATGATGAAGCAAGAGAGGTTCAGATTCGATATGTGGAGAAAGATTTTCCCCACAAGGGTCATCAGGCAGTGGGGCAGCTGCTCTGAGAGGCTGTGCAGTCTCCATCCTCAGGGGTTTCAAGGAACAGCTGTATCAAGCCTTGAGAAACCTGGTCTGACCTCAGAGCTGGCCCTGCTCTGAGCCAAGGTTGGACCAGTGATCTCCTGAGGTTCCTTTCAACGTGGATCATCCTGTGATCACATGAGTCTGTGGTAACAGAGCCTTGTTTATAGACTCCATAAACAAGGATCCTGGTTGTAGGCGGTATCACTGAGAATAAGAAATGCAGTTTTAAGGTTTTTTGCTTCCCTATATTTAAATTGTCATTAAAAATGATGGATTACTTCAGGATTTTTTTTTTTTTGCATTACCCAGATATATTCATGTATATGCACATCCGTATATATAGAAACAGAGATCGTCTGTGCATTTTCCTCTGTGTATTTATCCACTAAATGCATGTTTTATAATCCTCAGTGTTTTGCAAGGCTATAGGGTAATCTGCTTCATTCAGTAGTTACTCTTGCTCAGGAAATGCACAACAGCCACAAATGCTCCACAGCTTGGTTGCTGGGTAAACTGTAGCTCATTTGTATTCAGCACGCTGTGTAAAAGTGATAAGAAGCCAAATACTCCTAGGAAACAGCACAAATGAAATACAGCACGCAGGAGGCAAAGTATTTATAGAAACAAAATATCAGCATTTTCCACACATTTACACAAAGCAATTTCAGTCTTTTCATAGGAAAAAAAGAACATCTCTGGCACTCATTTACTCATTTCCCTGCAGTCATATATTTTGGCCAAAAAGCACTGACTACATGGAAAACCTTCAGGTCATAGCAAATTAAAGATCAATGACAACCTAAAATAGATGCTGTCATATTTTCAGTCCTAACATGTCTTTGCAGTAAGAGCATTGTTTTAGCAAGTAAGTAACGTGACATTTCTGCTTGAATGGGATTTTAGCATTGTGGCTGAACCCTGTCTGCAGATCCCCAGCCTGCTACGAGGGAAGGAATTATATCTGTGTTTAACTCCTTGAGACCTCTGAATTGATGCACTGAAGCCCATTAAGTGCAAGACAAAGGCTGCCCATTGGAAAAGCATCTGACCACATCTCCCTTCATGTGCTCTTCTCAGCCACGGGCTCTCTTTGGGGTGGTGAAACCCTGCTGCGTCCGGGTGGGATGTCCACTGCAGCCCTTGGGACAAGCCCCCTGTCCCAGCAGGGCTGGAATGTTTCAGCTGTGCTCAAGGGAAGCCAGGGAAGGACTCACCCCAGCCGTGTCAAGCTGCCTTCACTGGCAGAGGGAAGCAGGTCAGGTCAGCCCCCTCAGGCCACCGAGCACAGCACCCGTGCCACGGCCTCTGGCACCCAGCTGACACAGCAACCCCTCCTCTGTCTTTGACTGAATAGGGAGGAATAGAGAGCTGTTTTCAAGGTGTAGGTAATTGATTCTTGGGACCATCAGTGATGTTTTTAGGCTCTGGTTGTTATGTGTCATCAGCCCTCCTGTGTATCTCTCATACAGTCTTCTGAGTACCATTAACCCTATGCAACAGATTTTATGAACTGGAGCAAAAATACAGTTGTTTAGTCATTCCACAGTAAAGTAATAGGATAGGTAATAATTTTTGCATTAAGCTTAGAGAATATGTACCTATGCAACTAATTCCAAATATTATTTCCATTTGGCTAAGATGTGAGTGAAGGTTGGGAGACACCATCAGCTGTACCTTCCGCTAAGTTCCCTTGGCTTTAATGATTTCCTATTTGTGAATTTTGGGGGTAGGGATTTGGAAATGCATGGAAAATATATGATAAAATCCCATCTAAAGTGTGAATTTATCTTTTATTGATCTTTTATTGTTGGAGTTTTCATTAGGAACATTGAGAAACAGGAAAAACAAGAGAAAATTCTGGAACTATCTAATACAAAGCAAAGAAATAAAACCGTAGCAAAAGCATCTGAACTTGGAAACAGCAGAAAGACCTAAAAATGTCTTTTTGTTGCCATAGTGTACAACTGAGTCAAAAATATTTTAGACAGAAATTGTCTTAGCTATTAGCAGAAAAGACACTAAATTTAATGGTACTAAGTAATCCTTTGCACATCTCTATTTTAGCCTTTGTCCTCTTTAGCAACACTAAATAAGCAACAAAACACATAGTGGTCAGTACAGGCCAGTGATTTATAAACAGAAAAGCAAGGCTTGGACAGCACTGGAGGCTGTGCAGCAGGAGCCACAAGGTGCTGTTGGAGGCTCATAGTTCAACAAAGTATTTTCTGGAATCTATTTTTGTCTATACTTACACACACAATATCTGCAGGTAAAATGAAGACATTTACAAAATGTATTCCTGCAGAACAGGTTTCTTGCTCTACACCAGCCTGCAAAGTTTCCAATCTCTTCCTACCTGGCAGAAGAGTGACAACATATACCAGTTCTAGATAAGCCTGGAAAAATGGAATAAACTGGGGAAAAAAAAAAAAAAATGCAGTTAGAAAATGTTTTAAAAGCTGATCCTGGAGCAGCTGCAAAGCACCAAATCTAAAACTCTTCCTGGCCAAAAATGTGGAGGCTTTGCAAGTTATTCTGTTTAGGAGATATTGATGCTATGCTGTTTCTAACAGAATTTCTGAGCCCTTTTCCTTTGGGCATTGGAGGGATTAAGAAAACAAAGACAGTTTCTCTGCTTCTAGCAAGCCTCTTCCAGGCAGCCTATTTCCAAACCTGCCTTTCTGGTCTTTCTCTTGGGATCACACTTATTTAGGGTAGGTCTGTCTTTCTGCTCAGTTCTATGTTTTACTTTTCCCGTACATCTATAGTCAAGGATCAGAAAAGTTTCTCTTCACAGGTGATCGGTTTCTTCAGTGAATTTACATATGTCACACATTGTGTCTGGTGCTGATACTAAGTGAAAGATGTTTGCTTCACCACTTTCTGTAATACAGCTAGATTAGGATGAAACCTATAAGAGACACAGATGAATATTCATGCTCAGGACATTTGTTTCACCCTTCAAGATGCTTACTGACTTGCTGACATCTTTAAAATGAATGTGTGTGTTCCATTATGTTTTGGATCATGTTGCTAAACTGATCTGGTTTCTCCAGAGCTGTAACAAGGATGTCAATGTTTCCCAGTGTGTACCCAAACAATATCTCTTTTCCTCATATCAGATTTCTATTTCCCATGCTAGGATCCTTTTTATTTTTCAATACTCATAAATCATACTCATGCAACAAAACAATTCCTTTTATTGTGGAGTGTCCTACAGGGTCAGCAAGATCTTATCTAGAGCAATGCACACATGTTAAAAGCTGCAGTTTAGGATCTGTACTTTTCAGTTAAACTAAAAAGACAGGCTGGGAAAGTAAGGTAATACTTCTCTGTACAGGGTGTAGGTGTAGAGCACTGAAACATCAGTAACGTATCAGATGGACCTTGGAGGGCACAAGACACTTCCTTCCCACAGGCAGGAGGATGGATCAGTAACAGCAACTAATTCAGGGTAGGCTGGAGGGAAAAAAAGAAAACCCGACTTAAAGATGTGAGATTGATGATAGAGGCATCCCTTCTTGTGCCTTGTCTGAAGTCAAACAGGCTGCATTGCTTGGGAATTTGGGCATCATCTACCATGATGGGGTTTTCCAGGGTTTTCAATAGTGAGGTGGCCTCCTGTCAAACAGCTTGGTTGTTGTCCAGATCTGGTGGGTCCTAAGGTCAAAAGGTATCTGTGTCCAAAACTGCCCAAAACTTAGGGTTCCAGATCAGGCATGCTTAAATTCAAAGGTGATGCAGAAATGGAACATTTATTTGCCTCTTCCCCCATGAAAGCCTTGAGCTTTTCTTAAAGCACCTCAACATAACAAGGGATCGAGACCTTCACAAAATGCAGTTCCAGCCACTATTTTTAAAATATCATGATAAGCATCACATTCCACCCTCACACAATGCTTTTCTGATCATCATTCAACAAGGAAATGACAAATCTATTCTCAGTATTTCCCCAGAGGATTCTCTAAACCTTGAGAGAAGTCTTACCCTGAGGTTTAGAGTCTCCTCCTCTCTGGAGGAGGAGAGATGTACTTCATCCTTCCAGGTGTGACAAACAGAAAAAAAAATTTCCTCAACATTCATTAAGCTGAGCAGAAGGAAAAAACAGCTTGACAGCCTTTGGCCTCATAACTTGGGAGGTAAAAAGCAGTGTTCCAAGGATGCTGCTGCTCTCCAAATGTATGGAATAGGTTCCCCAGCTGAGGCCCAGCCAGGGACCTTCTGTGGTTGCATGCACCTCCAAGGGATGTTCTCCAGCCCTTTGGACATGTTAGAGGGCTCAGAGTATCTATACCTTTAAGGTCAGAAGGACTTTTGGCAGCTTCCTTGTATATATTGTAGGGGCTCCGGGTGACATTCAAAGGGGTCAGAGAGCACAGCATTGCATGAAAGACTTGGTGGTGATGGTTGATGAAAATCTAAACGTGAGCCAGCAATGTGCACTTGCAGGCCAGAAATCCAAGAGAATCCTGGGCTGTACCAAAAGGAGGGTGGCAGCAGGTCAAAGGAGGTGATTCT
>VZRO01000505.1:245-61334 GCA_013397915.1 Daphoenositta chrysoptera
CCCTGCGTCCCAGGCGCCGCCGCTGGATCAAAGAGACTTCTTCCGGGCTTCTTGCCAGCTTAAATATGCACAATCGCAGAAGCGCTTATTGGATTAAGAAGCTGTCAATTAATTTTCAGCTCCAACCCACGACAGTAGCTTATGTGGTCACTGTTAGCTGCCACAGCCATAGGACCCTTCCTCTGACATCAGTGCATGGTCAAAGAAAGATTTTTGTGTCTCAAATATTACACTGTAGGAATGAAAAATGTAATTGTAATTTTATCTCAAGTTAAACAAGAAAAAAAGAAGAAGAAAGAAAAAAAGTGCTGTACATCTTGTAGTGCCTTGCTTCATGTTTAAGTCAATTAAATCTTGCATTTTAAACAGGAATGAAATGGCTAAACAATTTCTGGTTGGCTGAACCAATATCCCATGGAGTTTAGGGCCAGCATGTACACAGGGCTTTGGTAAGAACAAGAAAGTACATTTGGATATAATGCCCTGGAATTAGAAATTAAATAAAGGGGTGAATTAAAACTAACATCAGTAAGTGGAGACAGATGAGAAATAATGAGCAAGTGACAGCAGGTGAGATACGTACAAGGCAAAATGGAAACTCATGGGTGCTACACAAGAGGCATGGAATGTGTAACCTGGGATACAGTCTTACACAGAAGCCTACACATGCCCAGGGCTGAGGAAACCGGAGACTGGCACCAGGCTGATGTCACTGCCCTGGGGCACTGTTACCCATGGAGAAGCCCATCTGGTCAGAGCACAGACCTCGGGTCCCTGCAATGCCTCATTACAGATTGTTCACCCCTCTGGAAGAACCAATGTAGGGTCTGAGGCAGGTCTGCACTGCAGAGAAGGGAGCTGTTTGATAATGCCCACAGCAAACCGAGCTGGCTTTAATGTCTTCAGTCAGTGTGCCAGGGAGGGGTCAGCAGCACGGGCTGGCCCGGGGAATTCAGAGAGATGTTTTGACTGTGCTGAAGTCTGAGCCAATTCACATCTTCTGTCACTGCTGCGCCAACCAGCTCAGCTTTGCCTGCACAGATGGCAGTCCTGCCTCCAGCTGCAGCCTGGGCACATGCACATCCACAGGTGTATCAGCGCATTAGCTACAAAAGAAGGTAAACCATATAGATCCAAAACATCACGGAGCCTTGCCCATGACCCAGGCATATTTACTGCCCTGTAATGGTTTCAGGGAGAGTAAAGCCTATGATGTGTTTTCCTGGTCTGGTTTTTAAGGTAAGTAATACATAATGCATATCAGAAATAGAAAATTTTGAATTATTAGGTATGGCATTTCAGGTTACCCCAGGCTATGTAAAAATTAAATCAAAGTATGCTATGCTTTTCCCACAGCCAGAAGAAAGTCCCAAGGCAAAATCATCCCCTCTAATCTATTTTTCTATTTCTAGTATGTATTTTAAAAAGAACTTTTGCCTTATCAATTATTTTACAGATACTAAGGGCAGTCTGTGATGCACTACTGAAAAGAAAGAAGACTGCACATTTGTAGACTTATGTGTAGAAAGTGAACGGCTTAATTGGATGTTTCTCATAGCCTGCCACAACTCAATTTAATGAATATTTAATGGCAATATAATGTAGCTATTTTTACAAGTAGCTGACGACTGCAAAAAAAAAAAAAAAGCTTCACAAATGGGAACATTGGATTAAATGCAGTACACTGCAAAAAAAAAAGTCACAAAGACAGACACATAAGCAAGCATTTACAACACAAGAAAGGTCACATAAAATTATAATTAAATAAAATTTCAAAACATAAGAACTAAGTAGAGGAACATTAAGAGCACCAAAATATTCTAATATACCTCAACACACCTCCAGAATTTCTGCCTTAGGCACCTCCACATCTGCCTCCAAGCAAAGAGAGCGAGAGCTCCACAGAGGCCCTGGCTAAGGCCGAAGCCCTGAGCAGCCTTGCTGAGCCAAGCAGGTAAAAGGCGCTGGCCATTGGCTCCAGCCTTCGCCCATCTAATCCAAGCATGGGCCTCAAGGCCTGCAGGCTACCCCTGGGCGGAGGAAGGCAGCAGGAAATGCCAGCAAGAAGAGGCCTGGCCCGGAGACAGAGATCACCAGCCCGAAAGGAAGAGGAGGAAGAGAGACAACAGAAGACGCCAACAGCGTGGGAGGCTGTGGCAGGCCAAGAAGTCCAGGTATGCATGTGCCAGGCTCTGCTGCCCACCTTTCTCTCCACGCTGCCCTGAGTCAGCCCAAGGCGCTGACTCAGAGAGTTTCTGCTGGGCAGGGCTTGGCAAGAGCTCCATGGCAGCGCTGCAGGGACTCTGCAGCCCTCGGCTTCCTCCATGCCCACGTGCTGAACCTCTGCAGGAGGACTGCTCTGCGTGGGGGAAAGCAGCTGAAGGAGAGGCTGTGAAGATGGGGCAGCTGCAATGCCTCTCCCTCTACTTCTCAGTGTAGCCATCTAGAGTTGCACTTTTAAGATAAGGTTTCCATCTCGAGGCCTCTATTTCAAAAGTTCTAGGTCCATGCCTAAGGAGGTAGGTCTCTCACTCTTGGGAGAGGGAGATGCTGCTTTTTGCCCCCTTGCCCCACTCTGCTGCTCCTGTGCCCTCTTGCCTTGCCCACTGTGCCACCACTGGCCACGCTGGGGTCCGGGCTGGCAGCCGAGCTGAGCTGAACAGCACTTTCAGCCCCAGGTCCCAGCTGCCTGCACCTGACGGCAGTGGCAGGAACCGCCGGTGGCACCAGGCACCGTCCCCCTCAGGGGCCGCGGGGCTCAAGGCACCAGGGAGCCGCTGAAGGGCCGGGAAGGCTGAGGGCACCGGGGCTGCCGCAGGGGACAGCGCTGCTGAAGGCCCCGTGCTGCTGAGCTGGTGCTGGTGCCTACGGCACCAAGAGGACGGTGAGGCGCTGGGGGCTGAGGAGAAGCAGCGGAGCTCTGGGGGAGCTGAGGGCGATAAAGGTGGAGGCCGAGCAGACAGGGAAGAGGCAGGGGTTGAGAGGGCTGGCGGGGCTCAGGGCACTGGGGATGCTCTGGGGAATGGCAGCAGTGCAGGGGCTGACAGGCTAGGAGGTTTTGAAGGGACTGGGGGGGCTGCGGGTGTGTTGAGGCTGTGGCGGGGCTGAGGGCATGCAGGAAGTGACTCAGGATTCCCTTTGCTTCCCAGATCTCCTTCTGCTCAACGTTTCCAGAAGGGCCGCTCTGTGTGGGACCAAGCCGCCGAGGGGGAGTGTGGTGAAATGGGCCAGCAGCATTCCCTCTCTCTCTTGTCCTGCTCGTAGATGTACCGGGTTATCATTGTGCCTGCACATGGTTATGTCTTTGTCTGCCTCCAGTTCTGTCTCAGCACGTATGGAGTCGTAGAGCTCTAAAGTTCTATGGCTTTAGTTACAGGGATATGGAGGTGGACCTCGGTACTTTGGTAATTGGACAGTTCTGTATCAGTTCGCGTTGTGTATAGCTATTTTTGTAGAGAAGTCAATAGTTTTATACAACGCAGATTGTTCTGTTTGTCTGTGCATCAGTCTCTATGTAAGCACACTTTGCATTGGACAGTTTTGTCTATGTTTGAATTTCTAAGTAAAGCTGTGTTGCGTTGGACAGTTTGGTTCCAACTCCATGGGTATTTAGACAGTGCCTTGGACATTTGTCACTTTCTCTGTATACATGGGTCTGGATAGGTGCCACTTCGTAAGTTATCAGTCTTTAGGTGGCATGAACTGGAAATTATTTGTGTCACTTTCCATGGAGTCAGCAGAGCCGTAGCAATGTGCAGCAAGCTTGTAACAAAACTTGTTCATTATATCGAAGTGCAGGTAGAACAAGTTGTATAAATTTCCTTTTGCAACTCCAGTTTCCTATGGTTCCCTTCTTTCCAGGCAGCGCTACCGTAGCAATGTGCAATCACGGAAACTTTGGAAGCGAAACAGCTGTCGCTTTGTGTCATTGGGAGCAATTAGCAGCTGTGCGCCTTAGGATCCAGCAGGGTTTTGGCAAGGCTTTCCTGATGGAGGCTGGGGGAAAACAGGCAGGTGTGCCCTGCTGATCCCCCCAGTTGCGTAAATGCAGGCCGCAAAACCGTACAAGGGTTCAGGTAGGCGGTGGAGCCACACGTCCAGGGAGGAGGCGCTGCAAGGGCCTGCTGAGGAAAGCTCCAGCTGCCATTGGGACACTGGGCAAAGGACAGAAATCCCTAATCCAAGAGGGTATCCCACTTCTTTCAGGACAGCCCAAGCCAAACCATCTGCGCTTCTAGGCCTATCTTGTGTCCCATTTTTTAGTGCTGAGCATGGGCAAATCACCCGCTCACCCATCAAGAGCCGGCCTTGAGTTTTAGCCTCTGCCTCCAGAGCTGGAGGCGATCTCCTGCCGCCTCAGCCAGCACCGTGAAGGCAGTGAAGTTTCTGCCAGAGACAGTTGGCCAGGGGCTCTCCAGCAACCAAGGGCATGCTACAGCCTGTCCCATGGACACGTCCCATCAGCACTCTGAAGATCCTAGTGCAAACTGGGACCCTTTGGGCAGCCTTGACTCATGCTTCGGGGCACGCAAAGGAGCAGCACTGTATGTAAGAAAGGCAGAAGTGATGTGGCTTTTCCCATGAGTTATGCAGTGTTGTAAGGCACTCAAATTCTGTCAGGGTGCCCCAGCCAAGTTATGCTCAGCTACCTTATCAGAGACCTCAAGAATTCATCGAAGCTACAGAAATGTAAACTGTTCTAAATTGGGAAAGAAGCTGTTGGAAGACGGGATAACAAAACGGCAAGAAAGTAGATAAAAAGAAGGACAGTACCATCCTGGACTAGAACCAATCAGGTTCTCTGCAAGGTGCATAGAGAGCATGGACAGCATAGAGATCCAATTGGATCTGCAATCGTGTGAGCTACAGCTGCAGAAATGTATAAAAATAGTCTAATGTAAACAATAAACGGCTCTTGCGAAATCCTATTGGTTCGTGGTACGAGGGTCCCGAGCTTCCGCAATGCAAGCCTTGGGGTAAGGTCTCCTGGTAGCAAGGTGCAGGTCTGCCCGCCCTGTGCTGTCCTCTGCAGGTGCTGTTGCCAGTGGGTGATGCAGGGGATGGGCTGAGTCGTTCCCTTCTAGCCCCTGCGACCAAGAGCCAAAGGAGAGCGAGACAATCAAAAGTGCTGACCGTTTCATGATGGTCCTCCAGGTGCACTGCTGGCCAAAGGCACACGCGACACAGGTCTTTGACACTTTAACAAGTTTTGCAAACTGGTGTCATGGACAAGAATGCCCAGTTAGAAGTCCAGCTCATGAAGTCATTCCCTGTCTTGGCTTGGAGCCTCACTGAAGCCTGCATCCTGCTCCTTGCCCCCCACTGCTTATGTGGACATACATGAGAAAAGGAAATGGCCTCGGTTCACTGAAGCAGCACGATTCAAAGAGGATTCCAGCAATGCGTTTGTCTAACAGGGTAGGAAAAGTCCTGCCTTTAGCTAAGTAACCCTAGAATGGACAAGAAGAGTCTACAGAGCTACAAAGGCATGAAAACTATAGAAAAAGCAAAGGTCTTTTGGCATCATCTCCCCTCGGACAGCGGGCAGAGGGCACTCGTGGCGGGCAAGGCTGGTGGACAGCAGGGTGGTGCTGCTGCCAGGCAGAGGGAACTTGAGGGGCTGGAGAAGGGGGCAAGCAGGAAGTTGCTGCAGCTGAAGGTGCAGCGCAAGAGGAAAGTCCTACAGGCACCGAGGAGGAGCAGGAAGAAGGCCTGGCGGGAGTAGAGGCTGGGGAAGAGGCAGCTGTGAAAGCAGCTGCCGCTGGAGGCCAAGCTGAGCAATTTGGAGAAGCCGAAGAGCCCTCAGGGCGGAGGCAGCTGAGCGCTTGCAGGGCTGCGGGAGGCAAAGCCTTAGCAGCACGTGGAGGGAGGTGAACCTTGGCCTGGGCGGTGTCCAGCGCTGGGCTCTCACATGCAAAGCCGGCATTGGCCGTCCTGGCAGGAAGTCCTGCCCCCCCAGGGCCGCGCCCCGGTGCCCCACCCGTGCCCAGTCCAGGGTCCGTTGGCCTTGGACCGTTGGTCAGTTGGACTCAGCGTCCACGAGCAGCAGCAGCAGCCCAGAGATGTCTGGTGTGCGACTCAAAAGCGCGAGAAAGAGATTTTCTGGTCAAGTGGCGGAGTCACTCCAACCCCGCCACCCCGCTTGGTATCCTCGCTGAAAGGGAGTGGCCTGCATCTCTGCCGAGAGAGCAGGATCCTCCTGCGCCAGGCAGGATGGGCCCGGCTTGGACCTGCTTCGGCTCCAGGTAGGCTCCCCCACAGCTCGGGGACATGTGGCCACGGCCGGCTCAGCGGCAGAAGGGGCTGTCTTTCTCAGGGCCGCCGCTCTCTGCTCTGCAGGAAGGTTGTCAGCAGCGAGGAGGCAGTGCTGAGCACGCACGTGGCTCTGAGCCGCGGCCCAAAGACCAGCAAGAGGCACCTTCTCTTCCACCAGGAGCAACTGGTGGTGGCCAAGTTTCAGTAGGAGCCTGCGAGCCCAGCTGCCTTTGCCCCATGCCTGTCCCTGGGCACAGCCGGCCTGGCCTAAGCCCCATTGCCATGCCCCCAGCCCTCGGGGCCGCACGCAGCAGTGCGCCTGCAGATGTTGGCGGGTGGCACAGGGAATGGGGGACATAGCAGAGCTCTGCGCTGGAGGCCGCCAGGGAGGCCACCTGCTCCTCACTGCTTGCCTCTGCTCTCTGCAGCCGGGGCACCACCCTGCGCCCACGGCTCTGCCTGGCCCTGGAGCAGCTGTGGATGCTGAGCACTGGCAAGGAGGCAGCGCTGCAGGTGCAAGAAGAGCAGCGGCAGGAAGGCGGCCATGAGGATGCCACCTCCATCATCCTCGTTTCACCCACTGGCTGGTGCACTGCCACTTTTGGGTGAGTCACTGTGCCACGTGCTGTGGCAGGGCAGGAGAGCTTGCCAGCTGTGGCAAGCAGGAGGCCTTGGGCAGTCTTGCCATGGCCTCTGCCCTCCGTGCAGAGCATGAGCACAGGGTGGCCTGTGTGCGCCGGTCAGCTTTGGCTTGCCAGAAGGCAAGGGCGAAAGCCGCTGCTCTGGCAGCTGATGGGGCCAGGGCTTGGGCAGCACCTCCATCCAGACCCCCACGAATCACATCTTGTTTACGACCCAGTTGTATGATGATTTCTTAGTTTGTCAAACATTTTACAGTACAAAAGTTGTTTAACTGCATACTTCTACAGAGATTATGATGTTGTTACCAAAATTAGAATAACTGTCATCTTATTTCTGCATGCTTTTTTGTTTAGTTGGGTTTTTTTGTTATGTTGTTTTGGTTTCTTTTCCTCTCCATTTTTCTGTAAATAATTTTCTTTCCAAACTGCCTTATTCCTTTTTACTTTTCCTCTGACTGGGTTACATCACCAGCTGAAAACCAGGTCTTTTTTTTTCAATCCAGGCCTGAAAAGACACATCACTGAGAATCTCCCCACTCTTTGCAGAAATTCAAGTGACTCTACAAGTCCAAATACCACTCATGACAGCTGGATAGGCAGACATCAGGTCACCCAGGAGGATTTGAGCTGTGGAGGACATGACTGAACCTCAGGCTGGTCTCTGCTTATAGTCATTTTTTCAAACCACATGCCTGAAAAGCCACTGCTTCATTTCTGTACCTGCTGCAATCTCAATTTTTTTTAAGCCAGTCTTGATTCATTCACCTCGAGTGATCAACAGGGGTCAAGTCCTCTTACTTTCTATCCTCCCTTCTGAAAGGTACAAATGAACCTAATAAAAAGGTTATCAGCTCATATATACTGAGAAAAGGACCAAAGGATAACATGGTTGTCAAGCCACCAATGTCCTACCAATCACTCGAGCCCAGAATGGAGTTAGGTTAGGGTTGTTCTGGCAAGTATCTTCTGAACCTAGCAATTGCTACCCTGAGCTGCTATTTCATGTGCTCCAGTGCCATGTCTTTACAGGAAACTGCAAATTTCAGAAGTGTAAAAATTTTGACAGTTAGGAAATGATTCTTGCACTGGCACATAAGTTGTAATTTTTGATCTGTAGTGATTGTTATCGCATGCCCTGGATGTATTTGTACTAATGCAAAGGTGTTGTCTCAAGCGAAGTTCTTTCCAACAGTTAGCTTCACAGGATTAACCATGTTTTGTACCCTCCCAAACTTCTTAAATTAAATGTATTTCCTTTAAATCTGTTTGTATCTCTTCTTATCCTTTATTATAAAAAATAATAGTTTAGACTGCACAGCATACAAAGTTACTGTTTTTTCTACTTCTTTATTTTAGCCCAAGCCAACAAATCTTTTCTATTTGCTGACAGACAACATACCTAACACAGATTCACTTTGAGAAAGGAACATCAAACTGATTACAGCATTTCAGGTGAGGAATTCTCTGTATATCCTCCTGTATACAGAAGGGATATTTTCACTGAAACATTCATAAATAAGTATAAATTCTTTCCTTATTAAGTTAACTTAGTGCCCAAGACTGGGGAAAAGCAGTAGAACTTTTTTCCAGTTTGATTTTATAAGGATATTTCTTCTATACAATAGCAGCATCTGAAACTATGTATCAGACTACTTTTGATTTTTTTTTTCCATTACCCTTTTTAACACATTTTAATGTTATTTCAGAATACTTTTTTCAGCATGCCTTCTTTTATTTCCATCTTTTGTCAACTCATCTAACTTCACTGGGTGACCCTGAGTTGCTTCACAGCTTTCTTTGATTTTGCCTAACCGATATAACTATGTATTATCTGCAAAATCTGTTTTCTCATTGATCCCATATTTTTATCAAGTGATTGATAAATATATTGGGCAACATCACTTTCAGTGTGCCACAAAAGGACTTCTGCAGTGCTGAAAACAATCAAGGAACAATCTCTTAGCCAATTTCTTATTCAGGACAGTCATAAACCTCTAATCCTGTGTGCAGTTAGTTTCCAGAATATAATCCTAACAGAGATTTTGTTAAAGGCTTTTTAGTCAATAATTATAGCTGTCAGTGGTCCATTGTCCACAGTTTGGAGGCTTCAAAAACAATTACCTGTGACTGTAAAGGTATGTTTCTTCTCTCAAACATGGATGATTTAGAAACAAGGATGATTTAGTATTTTGTATTTTGCCACTATTTCAAAATATATACATGATGGCACAAAGAAAGCTCACTGAAATAAAATTTACCTGCTAAATTTATTTTAAAATAAATCACTAAATTACTATTTTACTCTTTTAAAAGGTGTGTACTAGTTCTGTTAAGATTAGTCTTTCTAATAATTCTTTTATATTTTTAATGAATTCTTGGGTGATTGTTGTAAAAAACTAAAGCATTAAAAAAAAAAAAATTCCACAAGTTCTCAGCCACTCTTTCCCAAATTGCATAAAAGTGTTTCCCCCTTTTCCCCACTATGTATACAAACTGCGGCACTAAATTTGGAGAGCAACAGCAACCCAACTTCTTTGGGTCAATTTTGGGTCATTTTTTCCCACAGAGATGGAGCCATAATGACATAATTCCACACAGAATGCTTCAGAGGCAAATTCAGGTAGAGAGTGAAATTGATGTTGCCCCAGGTCTAGCATTTTTCTGAAGGCTTGCTGCCCTGCTCCATTTCTGAGTTAACTGCCAAAGCCAGTTGTCCCACTGGCAGCAAATGGGCTACAGGAGGAACCCTGCTGTCTGGTCAATATGTTCCCAAGCAGCCATGCTGCCAATTTGTCCCTTTTTTATATAGAATTGCTATGAAAAGCCATGCTATGATTTGATGGGGGAGAAAATCATATAGTATTAATATAAATTCTATGTTGAAATGGTTATTCTGTTTTGTTATCGTTCTGTGTTAACAGAAAGGAAAACAATATAGACCAGCAAGCTGACCATTTTGTGAGAGTTTCTATAGAAAAGTCTTAGCTCCCTCTAATTCCTTGACTTTCATTGCATGTCTGATGGCATTGTATCCTCTAAAATGATAGATTCTTTTTGGCTCTTTGCACAGATAATCTAAAACCTTTCATTTCTGAAAAATTAGTTTTACTGGAGCAAGGGAACTTCAGAATGAAAAGCTAAGATCAAAATTTAGAGATCACAGGTCCTGGGATGGCAGAATTGAGTATGAAAAGTAATCTATCGACAAAGGGAAAAGAATCTACAAGTCTTGCAGGATTACCATCAGTCATCTCAAACCACGTAGAACTTAGCATGGTTAGATAATAAATTTTTTAGTGGTTTGTTGACCTAAGGGTTTAGAGAGCCCAGTGTTCATCCAGAGGCCATCATACACTCATTCCAACATAGCAGGCATGACTATGGGTTGTGGTATGTTCAATGAAATAATAAAATACGCTAGCTTTTCACATCAGTATGAAAAATAAGACCATGCTAATCTTTTATTGAACATACCATATCTGGTAAAGTCAGTATTAACTACAGCTTTTACAATCTCATGTTTAAACTCTTAAAGATATGGTAGAGGAGAAAAAGAGCAAACTAAGAGCAAACAGCTTTGGGAATCTCTCTATTTTGTACCCTATAGATAGAACAGTTCTGCTTTCAGTAAGAACACGTCTTTATTTTTGAGTCCTAAGGAATCACACAATGGAGACCTTTAGTAGGTAACACATTAGTTAAATCAGAAGCTTTTTGTAGGAATATAATACTCTACAGGAAGGAAAATTTTAACCACATGCTGTTCAACAAACTTAGTGAAATGATTTTATACACATATATTTAAAGCTGCTTATTTGCTGCAATTTACTTATGCCTTCCTTTCTTTGTTTTATGTAAAGAACTGCCAAAATCCTCTTTCAGAATTCTCTCTTGTATGTCTTTTTGTTGTTTACTAGATAGCATTGTAACTCTGTAGACCATTGAAAGTTTAAAAACCAACATATTCTGATGTTGTGGTTGATATTAAAAAAATGAATTGTATTGTACTCTGAATTATTTTTCTGAAAAGTGCCTAAGTAGCACAAGAAATTTTCATTCAAAAGTGGTATCTAAAAGGCCAATATACTGCTATATTCCTGTTCTTACAGAATTAGACTTTTGAAAAAGACATGATTATAATAAGCCATATATGTGTGACTTGGAGCAAATCTATTTTGACAATGGCCAAGTATGTTCAGTTTGAAGAAATGCAGTTACCGTCCTCCAAGTGCAGTCTCTGCTTTTCAGTCTGGTTTGGTGCTTTTTTCTTTTTAGAACAATAGTCTCCTAAGAAATACTCTTAAAGGACCTGGATGATACTGCACTACAACTTCAGAAACCAAAAGAATCTGTCAGGTCACATTTCATAAGGCAACTTATTGTGGATAATTATAAAGGTACATAATGTTAAGGCAACTCATTATAGTGTCAAGCCACGCACTTTACAAATGTCACCCTTTTAAAATTAGAAATAAACAAAAATAGGTAGTAACAAAAGTAAGTACTATACAAGCTTTTAACTCTTCAAAGATTTTAAGCTACTTAGGGTTATGGAGGCTTGAGCTATCACCCAAAAATAAGCATTATGGTAAGATTACCACAGACTCCCAGAGCTGTCATCTTTCAGCCGGAGACTATGCCCAGTTTGGCCACAAGTGTTTTTAATAACTCAGGGAGCTTTTTGCAGGCAATCAGTGAGCAGGGCTGTATTAGATGCTTTTTGGGTTTGCTTTCAGGATTCTGCCTGGTATGACAGGATTCCTTTGAAAGTCACAGTACAATAACCCTGTTTGGCTTGACCTCAGTTTCTCTGTTGGCTGATTAAAATACAATGCATAGAGACAGCCTAACCCAGTGCCTACTGCAGCTGGTAAAACACTAAAAATCTAAATATTTAAATATCATTAAGTTCAGGGGGTGGGGGGAGGGGAGGAAGACCAAAAGGAGGAAGGGAGGAAGGAACTGCAGGGTATTTCCAAACATTCCACATTTCACTGGTTGGGACTATAGGAATGAAGTCTTATAGGGAGGAGCGGCTATGACTTCATTACATTCAGTGGGAACATAAGAAGGAGACACTTGGCTGGTAATGGCTATGCTTGTTCTTTAGAAAAAATGCCTTGATCACTGAAGAAAATAGTGAATGGAATTGACTGAAAGAAAAAATTTAGGCAGAAAAACATGAGGGAGCCTGAGGTGATCAAAGTAAAGAGAATTAACTGCCTCTATTCCGCCAGAAATGTAAAAGAGGAAAATAGTAAAAGAACATTACAAGGAAGAATAAAAGCAAAAATGTTAATTTTTTTGAGTATGCAACTTAAGAAACAGGAAAACAGATGGCTACCATCAAAAGGTAATAGTTAGAAAGTGACTACACACATACAAAGGAATAAGGGAGGTGGCCAACATCACAGTAAAAATCTTAAGTGGCAGGGGAGATGAAAATTACTGCATAATGTATATTCCAGTGCAAGGTTCTTTGGTCAAATAATCATCTCCTGAACCTTCTGAAGGTCAGATTTTAATTCCCTCAACCTGCAAAGAGTGATACCGTTGTATAGCTTTATATTCATCAATAGAGAAATCCTCTGGCCTCAGACAGACTACAGTACATATGTACAAAACCAAAAGACTATGGAGGAAGCAGGGACCTCGTTTCTTCTATACTGTCTTTGGAGGAACAACTTTTGGAAGAGTTCAGGTGCCTGATGGCTAAGTAGATGCAGGGAGTGACGGTAAGGTGCATTTAGAGCACTGCACATGATGTGAGAAGACTGAGGAGTTGTCAGGTAGATTATTAGTGAAGAATGGGGTTTCTTTCTGAAGTAAATCCATATTAACTAGCAAATATCTTCCCGTGATAGCTATGTAACGGTTTGACTTGGTGAGATTAAAAGCAACTACCAAAGTAATTTATTTGCCTTAATCACCAGATTTAAGTTTCTTACTATAATAGTATTTTAAACCTATTTAATACATAAAGCAAATAATGCTTCATCCTAAACTTATTAGAAAAATCAGATTATTAATGGGAGGAAGAGCAGAAGTAATGATGCTTAAATGCTTTTCAAGGGTCAGAGGCATAACATGAAGGTAAGGTTTCAGGTGGGCTTAACATGATGCCAGAGATGGAAATAGGTATATGAATGAGCTGTTGCTGCTGACTTGCAGCCACCACATGTTTGGTGACCAGGAATGCTGCCAGACTGGAGGCCAGGGCATGGCAGGTGGGAAAGTGGTCAAAAGTTAAGCATGATGAGAGAGCAGGCTGGTGTGGGGAGCATACAAGCACTGGGGATGTGGGCCTAGGCCACAAAGAAACACTCTGAAACCGAGTTCTTTACAGGTCGCAGGCCAGAAGGAAAAGAGGGTCTGGTTGTTTATTATTTACATATTTATATGTTTCTAGGAACAACTGTGGATTGGAGGTCAGTGTTACCACCTCCTCCATCTTTACAGGTTCACAGAATAGTCAATCACACATTCTCCACCCAGGAGAAAAGAATGTAAACTAAAGTTACAGTTAACTAAAACATTGCTATGTTTACAGAAAGTGTGTGAGAAACTTTATCAAAGAATCAACACATAGGAAACTGCAAGGGCAACACTGGGGAAAGGGCTGGAAAGGCTTAGACAGCAGAGAGATCTGCAGGGCATCCACTGCTATCCAGGAATACTCTGCTTCCTGTGGATGTTCCCATTGCAACGCACCACGTGTGACCTCTTTCCATGGTGTGCCTATAGGAGGAGGAACCTCTTCAGGGACACACAGAATGATACAAAGCCTGAGGAGAAGGATGGGCAGCAGTTTGGAAGGAGTTCTGCTGAATTCCTTCACCCCTCTGCGTGGGAAGCCATTCTTAGAGAGGGATGAAATAGACTCATTACTCCATAGAGACCTGCTTTGAACTCTCATTACTCAGGACTGGTTTGCTGTGGATTATGGAAATGTGCAAGGCTCTTAGGGTAAAAGTGAATCTGAAATCATGTATGAATCAAAGATTCATACAGCATATCATTCATGTTATGACAAGAGGCAATGACAAAGGCACTAGACACATTAAGCATCTAGTCTCACTGACTTCTGTGTTCTCATCAGGTCCATAAAAAGCAAGTACATATCTGCCTTTCTTAGTGGCATTAACCACTATGGCAGAAGACTGATACTTTGAAATTTCCAGTGGTCCCTCTACCATTCTCACTAAGGCTCCTATCTGTTCATTTTCTTCCATTTCTTCCATTGTTTTTTTGGTTTTTGCTTGGGTTTTTTTCCTAGCTGCAACCTTGGCTGCAACTAATTCAGTAAGAAATAAAGCCAGCAAAAACGTATCATTTGCTCTCTTCTATTGATTTGGGCAAACAATACCAGTCTGCAAATGCTTCTGTCATCACATTCAGAATTATAATTTCTCTTTTTCAGCGACATTTTTTGTCAAACTTATCACAAATTCCCCGTGATGTTTTGAAGACAAAACTGCAGTAATGACTTTGGAGGAGGATGACATCCATATAATATTGTTAACTATCCATGACATTACCAGCTGCATTTGCCTATTGTTGCTGATACTTAACCTTTACTCTCCTTCTAAAACTTGAAAGTGCTTTTCAAATATATGTTACAACATGATTAAACAAATTTAGATAAGGCTGACACTGACAGTTTCTTTGTTTGGCATTGATTTTTTCCAAACAGAAATGCTCTTAAAGTTAAGCAAAAGGTATTTTTCTCAAGTACAGTTTTAGCACTCCTGCTGATTGAACTTAAAAGTCTATACTAATCAGCACAGACCTCACTGTAAATAAATATGAAATATTGTACAACTTTAGAAAGTTTCTTGCCATAAAAACACCGCAAGCTGCAGAAAATAGCAGTGTGTATATCTCTGTCATGCAAGTTATCCAGATTTCTTCTCTTTTTGCTGTGAAAATGGAGAAACCAGCCTTGGTATAAATTAACCAGATTGCTCTCAGTGTTTCTGTCCATTGGGAGGATGTGCTGTGGTGGGATTCATAAAAAATCTCAAGTTGGAAGAGACCCATAAGGATCACTGAGTCCAGCTCCCTGCTCCTTTCAAAACTACCTAAAATTAACCATATGACTAAGTGTATTATCCAGACACTCCATGAACTCTGCCAGGCTTAATGCCATGACCACTTTCCTGGGGAGCCTGTTCCAGTGCCTAATATGATCTGGTTATTGAGAGATGCCTCTGCCCAAATTAAGGTGCAAATGAGACCATGTGCCAAGTCAACAATATGGATTTAATTGAACAATAAAATATGAGGTGGAGAGACAGAAAGAAATAGAGAAGAGAGGAGGGAGAGAGACAGAGAGATCAAGCAGAAGATAGTCACCACTGGAGGATCCAGTGGCATGCTGTCGGTCCTTAATCACCTTGGGCTTCTCAGTGGTGGGAGTCCTGAGGTCGTTCAAAATTTTTCACTACTTACACATTTTAGCAAACAAAGAAATTAATTAATTAATTAGTGCTCACTGGTGTTATGCCCCAGTCTGCTCAGCAGGTTTAGGGGAGTGTTGTTTGATTTACTCTGGGCAATGTGCAGGAGAAACAACAATATTCTCAGGAGGTTCAATAACAAACTTTTACTTGCAAACTTTAGAACATTATGGTAAAATAAGGTCCTTCACAAATTTTAAAATGTACCCATTTTAGTTAGAAATGCTGCGATATAAAAGCATAAAAATAACACTTAAAAAATGTATAAGGTAAACAAAAGAAAGAGAAAGAAATTATAAGAGTAGAAAGGTACATGGTCACCACCTGTGGATTCTTTGGCGAGATTTGATTCTTGCAATTTTTATGTCCCTTGGTCGAAGTGATGGTCACAATCTTGATTCATTCAATGTGGGGGAACCCCTGAAACACAAAATCTAGTGGGTTAATAGAGGCTCAGGCTCCCTGAGAATGCCCAAGTGCCTCCCCTGGAGTAATGAGTTTTACAATGGATGATGTAATGCTGTGGATCAAGGGATGTTTTGGGAATCTTTGATGGTTTATGACAATTTCTGAGATGTTACAGCTGCCTCTTACATCAGTGTAGTATCAATTGTGTCAATTATGGCCCATCAGCAGAGATGAACACCATCAGACCTACTGTTAGTGTCCTGGTGCTTCTCCAGAGGGGAGTCTTCACAGCTGAGCCACTTGTGTATGGACACTGGCAAGATGAAAAGCACTATTCCATCTCACAGGATTTGCCTCTTATCAGCCTCTTCCCTTGTCTTGGTCAACACCAGCTGTTGCTTTGGGTGACCTCCTCTGCACCTGGGCAGTCACTGCAAATGGCAGATGGTTTGAGTAATTAACCATTAACATTCCAGTCTCTCACAACTAGTTACACAGTTCTCTTACTCTGTTGGTTAAATGATTCCCTTGCTTCTCATACTAATTAGTCCCATGCTCAGTCTTTCTCTTCTTTTGAGTTGGTGGGTTGTGACTTGTAGTCACCATCTCCCCCTGCCAGAATTACCTTTTACCCATTCAGAGCTGATTTCAGCACAGTTGCTGAGTTGGCTTTCCTTGTGGCTGCACTCTTTATGTCCATTATCAGTGACACATTGTTATGAATGGATGTGGGGGTTTAAATAAGTCCTTGCCTTTTGCCCAGGTCTCCGGCAGCAGGCAGTAGCTTTATTGAGGTGGCCAGCACCCCAAGACCCACTCTCATTCACAAGTTCTTTTATAATGGCTGATTCAGTCTATTATAGAATGAGTTATTTATTTAATAGACACAAAACTAACAGACATAAGACTTAAACCAGACTATTACTACACAGGAATAGGACAAAAGAGACAATAAGTATTATTAGTGGGCTTAAAGGTACCATTGATTTTACAGCTAGCAAAGAAATAGTATAACTTATGATCCAATGTCTCTTACCATCCAGTTCCTGATGGAGCACACATATATATCCTTTCCCTCAATTCCCAGGAAAGTAACCACGGAGTCTGTGTCCAAACTCCAGGAAGAAGTCTTGCACACTTTCAGGGCATGAGTGTAGAAGGCTTCTGCCTCTGTGCTAATTGTGTGGGCTTTTATAGACATAAGAACGGTGTCTTTTGGTCAAGAATATTTCTTTTTCTTTTATCTCTTTCCACATTTGCTTTCCAGACTAAGATGTTGATTCTTAGCTGGGTGCCTGAGCCCTTTTGGCACCAGAGATGACCCCATGCTGGGCCCGTGACCACCTGGGTTATCTCTTGCATATGCATCAACCATCTATGGTAGAGAGGAGGTAGACACATCCTGCCACACACATTCTTCTCTCCCAGGTTTGTTTACCTCTCCCTAGGCCTGAGATAACACTGAGACAACAATAACACTTTTATCTTATGTCAAGTTCCTTCCACAGTGGCTTAGTTTACAAGTATTTTCAAGTATTCATGTAGGCCTATTTGGTGGTGGGGGCTTCAGTGGTCACAGGTGCAATCTGTCCCATAACTTGAGGGGATCTTTGACCCTAGGAGCAGTGCTTCTTTACACAATTTGCCACAGTGGGAATTTTTGTCTGGATCCATTACCCAGGATGTGCTAGCCAGATCTCAATTATGCCTGGCTCAGAGTTAGCACCATCCTGTTGCTCCCATCTGTGCTTATCTCACAAGTCCTTCTGTAGTATCAGTGTTTGAGACAGGCAATTGTGATGTTAAATCCTTACAGAGCCCAGCCAATTGTGGTATTAAATCCTTACAGAGCCCAGACACACTCCCAGTGAATAATCTTTTCCTAAAGTCTGACCTGAACCTCTCCAACTGCTGGCCCCGTGAGGAAGCAACGGGGTCATCCATCACCTGCTCTTCTCCAGGCTGAACAAACAATTTTACCTCAGCTGTTCCTTGTAAGTCTGGCCCTTGAGATTTTTCACCTTCATAGTGGCCCTTCTCTGTACCTACTCACACAGTTTGATGACCTTCTTGTATGTACCTTCTTTTCAGGGTTTCTCTAAACAGGATAAGGCTGCCTGAATAAAGAGACCACAGCAGAAGGGTTCCACAGGTGGAACAGTGCTGTGTTAAAAATTCCAGATGGAGAACTGGGAATCTTGTATGAAATGGCTGTGAGCCATCAGCGTCCCTTCTGCATGAATCAAAGAAACCAATTCTGTTAACACGATATGACCCAGATTGCTTTAAATTGTTTGTTTTGTTTTTTTTTTTTTTTAGCTCAGATGTTGTCTGTGCTGTGAGAGGGCACAATAGCAGGTAGAACCAGGGATTTCCTTGTCCATGGCAATGGTAAGGAATGGCTACGAGGAGTGGGGTGGTGGGTTGAGGGGTCAGAAAAATGGTGGTATGTGGTATATGTAGTCTCTTTTATAGGAACAGTGTGGACTTTGCACCAGGGACGTGCAGTTTTCAGGAAGGGATACAGATTTGGGCTGCAAACAATTAGAAAATTACCCCAGGTCAAGGTAACACTCCGGGAAGGGTTTATTTTGAGGAGCAGACAGCATCCCAGCTCTGGCGCAGCTGGCTGGCATGGGATGCTGAAGAGAAGAAGCAGACAAAATTTGAGGTAATGGTCACCAAGGCTTACAGGGCATGGAGTGGTCCTGGGCACCTGTGACCAGACAAGATCAGAGTCTGATTTGATAACTCTGGTCTGTAAAGGAAACACATATGTCCTTAAGTTGCTTGAATTACACACCTTCTAAGAAAGTAAAAGCACATGATGAATAGAAACAATTACTGCAAAAAAGCTGTGCATAGTTGGAGCCTGTCTTTTAACCTTGCTGGAAATCTTTCATTGTCTCACTGTGAGACTTTGAGAGGATTTAACCACTCTGCCAGTTTTCAAGTTCCTAACTTGGAGGTGATCAGCCTCAGTGTGGTATTGCAAGGACAGCTATAAAACACCAACCACTCTTTGGAGGATAAAAGAATCAACAGAAAAATCTGAATAAATTACTTGAATAAATAACATAGAAAGGAGTATTTACTAAGCTAGTTCATTCACCTTGTCAACTCTATGGGCATATTTTTCATCCGTCATTTGTTTTCACAGACTGTGAGCTCTCACAGATTGTGAGCACTGCCAAAAAACATGCCACCAAGTTGAAATAATATTGTGAATAACTGTCACAGCTATTGGAAGTGTACCACCTATCATACCTGAGCATCTTTGTGAGGTTGAGTGTGTTCCTTCTCCCAGGACCTCCATGAGGTGAGGAAGCACTCCTCTGTTCATCCACTCAAAACACGTAATGATGAAAACCTGGAAACTGTCAGAGCAAGGAAACCTCAGCAATCCCATAGCCCAGGAATAGCACCCAGGTGGGATGGCACACTTCAGACACCTTTGTTTAGACAAACCACCCAGAGGAGGCCAGCAGATGTGACACAAGAAATCATGGGCCCAACCAGTATCCTGGGGCAGCCCATGGGTCAGGGTTTAACACTACATGCCTATGCTTAGCACTCCCTGTCCATGTTTGAGCATTTGCACTAAGTCTCACAGCCCCCCTTAAGGCAGTGACAGAAAACATAACCTTTTGAAAAATTCATGTTATCAGGGAGTATGGCAGCAATCATCATTATTTTCATCTGCTTAGATGCTGGTGTCAGGCCAAAAAGCCTATAAAATATGAGGGCTGACTTCATTTTGAAAGGAGTAGAAATCCCAAGAAACTGCAAATGAGATCAGGCATTTCAGATTCAAAGTAGACAGATTCATTACCTTCTCACAGGTGACATTCAGCCCAGAGATCTCTGTCCTTTTCTCTGCCATCAGCCACAGCCTCCTTTCTGTCACACAGTTTTCTTGCATTACTTGCCATTATCACTATTATTTACTATTCATGGAGAGTTGATGGCATAGTCCAAGATGGACTGATGTGCAGGAGTGTGTGCACTCTCTTTTTTAATAGATGGGGAGTCTATTAAGCAGACTGCCTAAGAGTTTTTCTATCTATAGCTCAGCATCTAAACTGACATCAGTCCTTTAACTTCAAAAACCTCATTGATAACACACACAGCTTGCTTTTCTTCTGTATTTCTCCTCAGCCTCAGCAAGGATGACAGATTAGTCTCAGTCCTGGTGTGATTTTAACAATGATAAGAGTTAGTACACCAGGTAAGATTTAATACACCAGCAGGACACCTGTAATGACAGAGGTAGAGCTTCCAAAACAGACCTTAAGCCCAGTTCCCAGCAGCTCCCAGCAGTCACCCAGGCAGGTGCTGTGGGAGCTGATTGATACCTGGATTAGCTGTACATGTTTCAATTAAGTGCCAATGAAACAGGGTGAAGTTGAAGTAACTGCCAAGAGAACAATTTCGGTGGGGATCAGTGGCCAGTGCAAAGGCAAGAAGCTGAGTCCCCCACTTGGTATGTGCAGGGTTAGCACCCAGGTGTGTGACCCTACAGAGAGCTTCATACCTGTGTCACACAGTGGTGCTGCTGCTCAGCCAATGCACAGCCTAAGCCTGTGTTGGCAGCAACAGAAACCTAGTGCTGTGCCAGTGTATTGATTCATGTATGCATGCATTTATTTTTTGTAGTGTTCTGTGGCAAATGCGTGTTTTAAGATCACTTAAAGAATCACAGCAAAGGCATGGGCAAAAGCAGGTTTACTACAAAACTGAAAGCACGATGTAGCTCGTTTACAAGGTTCCCTCTACTACTTACTACTACTACTACTCTGGTTAAAGCACACAGAGAAAGAGTGAACTAAAACCTAAAATCTGTCAGTCTAAATCCAAAATCAACCCAAAACTTATCTATGTGGAGGCTGGGGATAAGGATAGGAAAGGGGTAAGAATAATCAGGAATAAGGAAGACCCTCCCACTGAGTCACAAGGTTCAGAGTACAGCCCTTTGCTAAACTGTGCCCCAGACTTGACCAACAGTTTAGGCCTATGTGGTCGTATATCCTCCCCCCTGCCACTCCTTTCCAGGCTGTCATTTGAATCCGGGAAAATGCTTGTTAGGCCTCGTCCTTGAAAACACCACCTGGGCTCAGCTCTTTCTGAGCTTATCACAAACACTGTCTGCTCTTAGGAGCTCCTAACAAGCTTCTGTTTTTCTCATGACCAGCCTTGGAAAATATTTCTCTGGCCGCAATGGCATGACATTCCTATTCTCACACTTTCAAAGAAAATACTGACCCAAACTGTGGCCAGGATGAAACATTGTTATGACTAAAGCCCACTCGCTTGTGACCCTATAGACAGCGGTCCAAACTGGGGCCCGTTGAGCTCTCCTGGACTGCAGCGGGCCTGCGACCAGCAACCTCCCTCGGAGTGGGAGGCCTCTCAGAGCCAGCAAACCCTCAGGTTTGTTCTACCTAGAGGATCTCCAAAATACAAAGTGTCCTGGGCTAATACCCTCACTTCTTGAGGCCTGATCCTTTGCCTTTGGGGAGATTCAAAAGCATCTCAAACGAGTATTTCACTGACCTCTGAGGGGAATTTTTCCACAGGTACCTTATCTTGTCCTGACTATTTCTGTCTGTGTGCATACCCTTGCACATATGCTATAGCAAATCTGGAAGTTAAGTTATAATTCTAATTCAGGCTAAGTGCTGTTGAGTGTTATTTCTCTGTGAGATTGTTAAGTTTAAGATATAAATTAAGGTATAAGTTAAGTTCAAGTACTGTTAAGTTGAAGTGTTGTTAAGCTTTAGGCCACATTCCTTTTCATCCTTGTTTACACTGTCTTTACACACAGACACACACACACATAGGTAGTTTCAATTAATTTCCATTTTGATTGCCTAGATTTTGTTTGGTTTTGTTGTTGCTTGCTTTCCCCTTGTTGTGCCTTAGTTGCCCTCATAAGTAGAGTGAATCTTGCCAACAAATCTGTTGTGCTTTGTAGTTTAATATTATATCTGACTTTTGCTCATACCCTTGCTGGTGATTTTTTGACCAATCTCAAGAACACTCATTCAGGAAAACCTATAGCTTTTAACAGCACTTAACAGCACTTAACTGATAGGTTAAATTAAACAATTTATCTAAAGTTTCATGTAGAATTTAATATAACTCATGGGCCTAACTTACAAATCTGAAGTACTTAAGAATCTAGAAGAGCAGCATTCCTTGTACATTCTATAGCATATTCACACCCTCATGCACACAGACCTAAAGAGTCTGTACAAGACACTCACAGGGTACCTGTGACAAATTCCCCTCAAACTCGATGAAGGACACACATCTGATGCCTTTGGATCTTCTCAATGGGCAAAGGGTTGAGCCTGGAGGAATGGGGGTGTCAGTCCAGGCTCCATCATTGTCATTCAGTGATCCTCCAAGTTTAGCAAACCTGAGAGTTCTCTGGCTCTGAGAGGCCCCACTCAGAGGTAGGTGCTGGTCACAGCCTCTGCTGTCCAGGAGAGCTCAAAGGGTCTCACTTTGGACCATTTTTTATAGAGTCACAAAGGAGTGGACTTCAGTCATAATAATTTTTCATCCTGACTGCAATTTGCATCAGTATGTTCTTTGAAAGTTTGATAACAGAATTGTTATTCTGCTTGGGTTGTTTCCAAGGCTGTTCATTAAAAAACAGGAGCTCATTAGACGGTACTAGTTCCTGGGAACAGACTGTTTTTGAAAAGCTCAGGACAAGCTCAGCCCAGGTGCTGTTCATGAAGATTGAAGCCTAATGAGCATTTCTCAGATCATAGTGAGGCCCCAGGAGGAGTGCAGGGAATGCACACCACATCTTCACATAGGCCACTGCACATTTCTGTTGTTGTGTGGATGAATTAAAATTAATTATATCCAAATCTTGATCATAGACAAGTTCTTAGAGCTCTTTAATGCACTTTTCTCATGACAACCCCCTCAGGATAATACCACTTTGTATCAGGTAGGTTTACTCTGGTAACAACTTACAACAAGAAGAATCTTTTAATTTCTTTAGTTCTGATTCCCATTTCTCATATATGTTTCTATAACTCAGCTGAGGAACAGATTCTGAACTTTGTTAATGCATGGCTTTGTATTTATTAATCATATAATGCAGCATTTTACAGAATTTGGTATTCTGCTGTCAAAACCATTAGAAGAGCATTAATGCTTTGTACATGGTATCATATATTGGCTTTCCTTTTTTCCTGATTTTGATGCAATTTGGTGTCACTCTTATGGTTTGTATCTAATACTCCAAGTGTTCTACACATTGTACACAAAAGAAGAGTGAAGTAGAGGTGTTACTGCATGAGCAGCAAATGGTGATCCAGCCACTCACCTTAGATTAAGCTGTGAGGAAAAACAACCCTGCAAAGACCCATTTAACTTCCAGACCTGTTTATTTTCAGCTCAGAAATGAAAATTCCCCCATGAAGGTGATTTGCAGACTCTTCTTCCTTGCCCAGATCACTCTTGATGGGCATTGGTGAACAAGCACCAGCCAGCCAAAACACAAACATGCTGGGTGCCAGTTGTCAGTGTGAGGGAGAGACCCAAGAGTCTGTGGCACCTTCCAGCTTCCTGTTTGGGTGATTCAGGGAGTTGCAGAAATGTACAGCAGGAAAAGGTCACAGATTCAAGTCCAGACTGCCAGCAGATGCTGAAAACCCCAGGCTCCCTTTTGCTGGCCCTTTTGGAGTGGCTTTTGCCTGAGGGTTTATTTATGTGCCTAATAAAACAGTGAGGCAAACCAAAGATTTTCTTCTGAGAGCACTCAACAGATGAGCAGCTGAAGGGAAAGAGGTATTTGAACATCCACCACTGGGATGTGACAAAGAATGCTATGGATGTCAGGCCCGAGAGACCCAGGAAAAAGATGGTGAGTTTGCTGTTCCCCTTGGCTATATGTGAGCCTCCTCCTGGTGCTCAAGCATGTTCTCATCCTGAATTGCTATGGGAAGCAAAACATGAGCATGGGGTGAAGACCCCAAATCACAGAAACACTACTGGGTGTTCCATCTAAGCAAATGTCAAATTAACATTCAGAGTTGACCCTCACTTGGAGAAGATTAATTTATTGACAGTTTAAAATAGAGTAGGATACTGGAAAAAAATACCCCTCCCTTACCCTCTCCTGCTACCAAATTCAAGGATGGGCTCAGCTTTGGCCATGGCAGGTCTGGCTGGGAACCAGTTGGAGTTGGCTGTGCCTGACAGAGGGGCAGCTCTTGATGTCATCACCCAGAAGCCACTCCTGCAGTCACACAAACCGAATATATAGACCCAATTCAATTATTTCTAAGCTGTGCTGCTGGAAGCCCCAGGCTGCCATGGAGCACAGCTGCCCTATTCCAGTATATGAACGAGAGGGCACCCACCCACTGTGCAGATCTCAAAGAGTGGTGTAAATCAAATCTGAGTCAGCAGCTTTGCAGTCTGCTCCTTCGCTAACGGGTCAACAAAGCAATAAATATGAGCATTTGTTTTCCAAGGGAAATGAAGATTTTCATTTTAATACAGTTTCCTCACCCTGAACAATTGTCCCTCTCACACACATACTTAGTTAATGAACCTTGTTTTAGAAAAAGCAGTAGATCTCTAATGTCATTTTCCAGTGTGGAAAAAGACCACAGTTTTCTTTGGAACAACACTCCCATTTTCTCTGAGGAACTGCAGTTTACTGGTTTCTCTTATTGACAACCTTCATTTTGTTTTCTCTCCTGGAGGCTGGTCATGCTTCCAAGACCAAGCACAGAAACTGCATGCCTGGCTCTATATTAAGTCACATGGGAATTAAATTTAAGGGATCATTAGTACAGAAGCTTTGTGTCCTACTGTAATTGCTGCTTAATGCACTTAGGCTGTTGCCAATTTTTTCTCACTGCAAAAGTAAACTTCTGAATTGTTTTCTTTCGAAGAAAAGAAAGCAGTCCAAACTTCTGCTGTATCATTTGAAAATATGTTCTGTGCTATGGGAGCACAGTCAAACACCAGGGAATGGTTTGGGGACACTGTGTAGAAGGCACAGACCTCACACTTGAAGTTCTGTTTAATACTAATGTTTAATTTCTGGTCAGTACTGTTCAATATCTTTATCAATAACATTAACATCATGGGATTGAGTGCACCCTCAGCAAATTTGCAGATGACGCCAAGCTGAATGTGCTGTTGACACAGCTGAAAGACTGAGAGTATGATAAGGCTGGTAAAACACTGGAACAGATTGCCCAGAGAAGCTGTGGCCACATCCCTCGGAACAATTATGGCCAGGTTGTACGGGGCTCTAAACACTTGCTGGAAATTGAAGATGTCCCTGCTCATTGCAGGGCATCTGGTGTAGATGACCTTTAATGATTCCTTTCAACCCTGACTATTCTGACTTCATGATTTCCACAACTTTAGGAAGACTAAAACTGTTGCGGTGTGCTACGGCAGGTTATTGGTTCACCCCATAACCAGCCACTGCCATCCCCTCCCATCCCCTGTATTTGGTTTCTCCCTTTGGAAAATTCTGTTTTCCCCAATACCCCCACGGTATTCCTCCCTTCCCACAATGCTTCCCATTGGTCTGTACTCTTGCCCACGAAAATTCAAGCCCCGCATCCCTGCACCATTGGATGTTCTGTATTCTCTCCTCCCACTCTGTAAAAGATAAAACACCTGCGTAACTGCCCTTCGCCCCCTTTCCTTCGCTTCTCGGCGTGACCCTGGCACCCAAATAAACCTTCTACCACGAGAAGCCCCTCCGCCTCCCTCCTTCTTTCCAGCATGCCCGTACCACCAGTGGGTCTGGTGAACCTGAACTGGGACGTCACCGACCCTCCCGCACCCACAAGCAGCCTCCGCCATCCTCTCCCGTCCGGGTGGGTGCCAGCACTGGCAACAGCTAGCCGGAGAGCCAGTGTCGTGGCATAAAACTGTGTAACAAACCAGAGTACAGCTATGTTGTAACTTTATGTGCTGAACTTCTGTTTCAGTTTATGGCCATTGCTCCTTGTCCTGTCACTCGGGCACCACTGAAAAGAGTCTGGCACCATCCTTTGGCACCTGCCTTGCAGGTATTTATATGCATTAACAAGATCCCCTCTCACAAAGCAAGGGATGATTCCTGCCATCCATGCTATACTTAGACTTGAACACACTTATGCTGGCTTAACCTAGTGCGTAAAACAAGAACACCTGTGGGTCAGACTAAGACCCAGTTGTGGGAGACCTTGTTCGGCTTTTCAGGAGAATATGTGCTGCCGGAAAGGGGATTGTAGCGAGGGGGTAGGGGGGTCAGCCTCTCCTCCCACGCAACAAACGACAGGGTGAAAGGAAATGGTCTTAAATGTACACGGAGAGCTTTAGATGACCTTAGGAAAAAATTTTTTCACAGAAAGGGTGATCAGAAAAGGAAATGGGCTGCCCAGGGAGGTGGTGGAATCACTATCCCTGGAAGTGTTTAAGGAAAGACTGGACATGGCACTCAGTGCCATGGTCTGGTTGACAGGGTCATAGTTTGGACTTGATGATCTTGGAGGTCTTTTCAGCCTACATGATTCTGTGACTCTGAGCTAAGGGATCATCAAACCACAGGCTGTGACCTCCCACTCTTAAGGGGAAAGAAGATTCATAAATGGTCATGGTTGAAAGTGTTAAAAACGAAGTCCAGTCACCTGCTAAATTTAAAGGTTTCTAATAAAGAAAAACAATAAGGGACAAAAGATATAGCAAAGGGATTACAGCATCCAGGCGACGCTGGGTACCCTTGGCACAGAGCCAAGAGCACAACTGCCCTAGTGAGACACTCTCTTTATATACATTTTTATTGCATCAGCCTGTTACATAGTCATAGGTAAATATGTATATTCATACTTCTTCCTGAAAAACACATGGCCTTTAAGGTATGCGAAGAATTCCTCCGTATGTTGATTCTTTGAAGATTTGTAGATAGAGATGTCCGGTAACAGGAGTCTGTTATATCGTGTTCATCTGAGATTGTCCTGGGGCTGAAGTTATCACTTCTGTGTTTATCTGAGATTGTCCTTGGGGCTGGAGTTATTACTCCCTTGGGCTGAAGTCATCACATCTGTGCTTATCTAGTTAAGCTTATAGTTCGTTAGTTGCATTTCAACATATCTTTGGTTAGCTATTTTTCAACTATTTCTAGGGTAGAACAAAAGAAAAAGCATTTAATAATGGTTACATTTCTACAACATGAGGGTTAATATTATACACATAGCATTTATTATTTGTGAAAAGCCAACACTATAATATGTATTTATAACAAAAGGAACAACAAAAGTGAGAGGGTCTGCAAATAAACAGAAAGTTGTATTAGTTAATTACACATGTGACAGGTTAGTCCCTGACCTACTATAAAAGCACATGGCAATGGGTTTTAGATAAGGAGATCGTGTAAAAGGGAAGACAGAAAAGAAGAGATGAATTAAAGAGGGGGAGAAAGAAAGAGAGAAAAAGAAGAGATCACTCCTGATTCCAGCATTGATCCAGCTGAAGGGATGTCAGTCCTGGTGTCAGCATCGATCCAGCTGCATTGATCCAGCCAATGGGATATCCTATGGGCACCGCCTGGGCTTGGGAGATAGTTTCTATGGACTGATTTACCTGTCCTGAAGATGGGTTTCTCACTTTCTATGCAATCAGTTATCATGGGTAGTCTGTTCTTTCAGACCTTTTATGGAAATGGGTCGGAGGGCTTTGGGGATCTTGGGTGGTCTGTATTTCTGTCTACAGTCCGTGCCCCCTTCCTGGCCTCATCCCTGCGCTTCCCGTGTGCTGTGTTGTGCTCATCTCCAGGGTCTATAAGAAAGATGGTTTTGCCCAGGATGTGCTGTCTTATGTCCACATGGCCCCCGTTCTCCAGCCACCTCTTGTTCTTCCTCAAGGATTCTCCACGGGGCGCGCTCCGCCGGAAAAGGCCAGGAGCAGTGCTGGCACAAGGATTCTACACACGCCCAGGCGGGCCGGGACACCCCTTGGACCTCCTCACCGCCAGGGCGCGCCCTCGCCCGCCCGCACCCCGCGCCGGACGATCCGCCCTGGGCCGGGCAAGCGGTGCGCCGCCATTGGCCCAGCGCCCCCGGCCCCGCCCCCTCGCAGTCACGCGCGCGGCCTCACCAGGCCGGCAGTGCCAGGGCGGGTGACGGGTTTTGGTTCGCTGCCGCTTGTGCGGATTGAGCGCGGCCCCTCCCGCTCCTCTCCCGCTTCCCTCAGCCGTACCAGGTTCCCTCAGCCACCCCCACCATGCACCCGCGGCGCCCCGACGGCTTCGACGGCCTCGGCTACCGCGGGGTCGAACTGGGCCCCGGCTCCAGGCCCTTCAGCAGCGGCTCGGAGCTGGGCCCCTGGGTGACCAGCCCGCCCGACATCCCCGGCAGCCGCAACCTGCACTGGGGCGAGAAGACGCCGCCGTATGGGGCCAGGACCCCTCTGGGTGGCGCCGGCCCCAACGAGGAGGCCAGCCTTGGGGCGGGCGGCCCCGGCGCCGGTAAGGGAGGTTCCGGCCTGGGCTGGCCCGGGGGCGGCCGACGCCTCTTTCCGCTCTCCGGTCCCGCGCTGACCCCCGGCTCCCACCTCCCGCGAGCGACGACCCACCGGGGCGGGCAAGGGCGGGCGGGCGGCGGTCCTGAGCTGTGTCGCGGCCGGGCCAAGCGCCGCCCGGGCCGTCCTTTGTACCGGCGGTACTGAAGCGCCTGGGAAAAAAAGTCTTTTAGAGGAAGGCGAACTGTTCCATCTGTGCCTGTTGTGCTCCAGCACCGCGTAGCTGCATGCAAATGTGATTTGAGAGTGCCAGAACCTGCCCCGCAGCTTCTCGTTAAGCCATGTGCGGTCAGCTAGTTCTTCATTGCTCATGTAAACAATATCCTGCAGAAACACTCCGCCCTCTTTAAGGGCAGGACGTACCTTTGGGTCTTAAAGTGCTTCGTTATTTAATCGGTGTTGGCGTTTCAGACTGTGTGGCTTCTCTCGGGTTTGAAACATGAGCTGCTGACATAAACCTCCCCCTTCCCTCTCCACGCGTGATAGCGAGGGAACTGTGGGACTGGTAGGATTTAAGGAAGCAACTGAATTCCAGTCTTTTTCAGTAATTGTTGGGAAACTGAGTAAAAGCCCACATAAGTAAAGTGTCATTTTAGGTCTTCATGAAATTGAGGTGAATTAAGAAAAACTTGCTCTATCTAGGGTACTGTATGTTGTCTTCTTTAATTAAAAGGAGCAGTTTATATACACTTCAGTATCAAAAGATTTATGAAATACTAATTTATCTGAAATCGAATTATGTTAGTAGGCAAGTCTTTCTTGTCTGACCTGTAGTGCAGTGTTTTTTTTCGGGTCTTGTAAAGGATACTTTAGCTGGACTCCATCCATACATACGTGCACTGGTTGAAGCACTGTTAAAGTATCCTTGCATACTTGGGCACTACATTTTTTCCCCCTATCTACATATGGAAGGTGTGTTCATTCTGCACTTTGGACGACTGATAAGGAGTTGCTATAATCACTGAATCCAGCAGCTGCAAATGGTATCCTACCATTTTTGGGAGGACTGCCACACAGTAACTTCACTGACATTATCCATGTCTTCAGACTGCTTGCACTGTGAAGATTGCAGGGCTGAGCATTAGCTTTAAAATGCCTTTACTGTTCTGATACTCATCTTAAAATCCCTCCTGATAACTGCCAATATGCGAATGTCTGTGTGGTAGCAGACAACAGCGAGTTGGATTCATTACTTTTGTAGTTCTCCAGTAACTAGATTTTTGCAAAGGACTGGAGATAAACAACTGGCTTGAAAATTTGCTTTATATTGATGTTTGTTATTTCATCCACGGCTTTTTGTGTAACTTCTCCCAAAATTTTGCCTTTTTACTGTTTTAACATTATTTTCACCTCAGTTATGTAAATTTATGTTTCAGAATTACTCTGAAGTCATGCAAGCTAAATGTTACAGTAGTTGGTTTGAGTTGGGTTTTTTTTGGTATTAAAATATTCTCTGTTTTACTGTTTGCTTTTTCTCTTTTTTTTCCCCTGTAAGAAAAGCATGATTTTATATATAACAGTATGTACAAACACAAATGCAGTCTAAAGTACAAATATTCCTGGGGTAATGATTTTTTTTATATCCTGTGTTGCTGAGCTGCCATAAGTGTTGTGGTTTAGTGCTTGTAATTGTCTGATGCAAGTACAGGATAAAATTAGTTTTTCGGATCCTGCGCATGGCATTTTCTCCTATTTTGTGATTATCACTGCTGTATAATCTGGTTTTGTTTGGTTTTTTTCTTTCTTGTTTTTCAGAGCAGTTGAACAGATTTGCTGGCTTTGGTATTGGCCTTGCAAGGTAAGAGTTGTGTTCAGTGACAAAGGGGTTGTAAAACTCTTCTTTGTCTTATAAACCCTACCTACACTTTTATATTGTGTTTTTATTTCAATAGCCATAAGCAGTTGAAATGTGTTTAGAAACCTACTACCCAAAATCCATTTAGGTTTCTGTTCTCTTTAACTGTTGCTCAAAAAATACTTAGGCAAATGTAAGACAGTTTTTCATATGGAATGCCTGGAATGTGTGTACCCTGTCCAAGTAATCTGAAAGTTACACCAGAAAACCTTTTTGACATTTGCAACTTTTTATTTTTAGGTAATGCAAATGTTTCCTAAGAAGGTGAAAAATCTCTTCATGTATATCACCAAAGTATCATGGGACCATAATGTTCATCTAGCCAAGTGATCTGATGGCCATTTTATTCTTTATTATGGTGACCCTGACAATTGATAGTATTTTTGAGAAAGTGGTGAACTTTAAGATGCTGATGTCCAGGGAAAGTTTTACCTCTTTTGGTAGGCAAACTACTAATTAGCTTATTAGTTACAAAACTGCAGTATTTTTCTGTGCCAATTGTACTTGTCTCTCAGAAGTTCAGAAACCTACCACAGATGATCCTGTAGCTGTGACCTAGGGTGTTTAGAAAAACCTTGCATGTTCTGCTTTTCTAATAATGCCCCAGGTCTGAACAACATACAGGTAAGTACTCTGATCGCTCAGTCACTTTGAGATGAAATGAGTATTTTCTCTGAATGGCTGCAACCAGGAATTCTGCTTTGGAAGTGAGCACCTTTCTGTGAAGATTTTTTGATTGAAATATGAATTCTGGCAGTGGTAGGAGAGTTGGTTTGGGTCAGTAGTGTTTTCAATGAAAAAGTAGTCCTCCTCTGGCCCTGCTAAGGACAGTCTTGAATAATAATAGAGTATGCAGAATTAGCATAAAACTGGACACTACTCCTCTCATAGTTCTGGTTCTGATTTGTTTTGTACCCTGATACTTTGAGGAGGGTGAGATTAAGAAATTTTGTATGTTGTTTTGGTTATAAAAATATGTGCGTACTACATATATATGGGGCTTTTTGATAGTAAATGTATATGTCAGAATTTATGTAACTTGTTCCTCGGGAGGCTGTTGGGTAGCCATCAAAAATGCCCTGTTAGTTCACTAGAAAATATATTGCTTTTCCAAATACTGTTCTGCTGCTGTTAGAGACAATTAACAAGCCTTTTCTAAGGATTTTTTAGTGACTTCCCATGCATTAAATACAATTTTCTTTTAAAGCCTATTTACAGAGAATGTGTTGGCACATCCTTGCATTGTTCTACGTCGTCAGTGTCAGGTAGGCCTTTTATATTACCTTCTCCAGTCAAAGCTCCTGTGTATTGTCATATCTCTCTATTTTCATACTCTGTATGAAAGTATGTAGTATAGGAAGCTTTGCAATTTTTAGGGGGACTCTGCTACATTACCAAGTTTTTACTTGTAGAATACATGCTTTCTATTTTGCAGTTTAGCTTATTTTGAAAAATCTTACTCATTTTTGTTAGGGCAGTGGAAAGCAAATTACAGCAAGTAAGTGTTTTGGAATCTGCAGAGCAACTTTCAGATCCCCATTTACAAGCAGGATGCTTTGTTTCATAGTTTCTGGTATATGTATAGTTTATTGTTTAAACTTCCAGCATACAAATATTTAAAAGTACTGCCCATTTCCCTAAATTTCAGTGAGAACTTACTCATATTTTTAGCTGATCTTTACAGCGATAAAATTCTTACATTGGAAATGCCTTTATCCTTCAGAGTTGTAGCATCTGCAAGTGTGTTTCTAAGACTGCCATTATTTATGTTTTTAACAGGTTAACTATCATGCACGGAATTATCATCTCACGCCATTTACTATTGTCAATATCATGTACTGCATCAATAAGGCACAGGTTAGTATTTGGTGTCAGGCTGTATCCGAACACTGGAAGTTCTTACAGCATGTAAGAAATGAAGCATTGAAATCTCTTAAGTGTTTTAGTAGGTGGTGTTGAAAAACAGCGCCTCAGACACGAGGGTTTGTTATTTCTGTGTTTCAAGAAGATCAAGTAAACCGTAAGTTTTTCAGAAGTACAGTAACCTAGTGGGGAAAGATTTGCAGGTGTTAGAAAACAAAAGGCCCCTCAAACTAATGTTTTTCATTAGGGTTCTAAAAGATCATAAATCTTTATGTGAATAAAGTTATTACTGAAGTGACTCCTTCCAAAGATAGTACTGAATTCATTTCCAGTTCTGCATAGGAATGGCAATCCTTAAACTCAGATTGGAAGGCAGTAAGATGTTCTTAATTTTGAATTTCTTATGGATGTACTTTTAATATCTTGAGCTCATTTTGTCTATAGGAAATGGCATTAAGTTTATAATACAGGGTATTAACAGTGGGAGAGATGCCTCCAAAATTAGTGACAAGTCTTTGAAATCACTGAAAACCAAAAATTTCTTAATAGATAAAAACTGAGTTGTTACCTGAATTTAATTATAAAGTTGAATGGTAGAACTGTAGCCCTGTGTGGTCTGAATTTACAGAAATGTTATAATTAATAAGATGAAAATAGTTTTGAGTTTTATGTTGCGTATTTCAACACACAGGGACCAAGAGCTCTCTGGAAAGGAATGGGCAGCACTTTCATTGTTCAGGGCATAACCCTGGGAACAGAAGGCATCATCAGTGAATTTACACCTCTGCCAAGGTATTGCATGTGTTTTTTACATCTTCTAACAAATTAGTTAAGTTGTTAACTTATTTTCAAAGCATTAGAAATGAAAGGTTGTTTGAAAAATATTACTTCATGAGAACAGGCAGACATTAAATAGGTGTTTCCAAACACAGTGTGGTTGTCTTGGAAAAGACAACCTCATAATCCATAAATAGTGAGAGACTCTGGGAGCTTTGTATGTTCATGTCTGCTCACTGGTCTGAGTATAGAAATACTGTAGCAAACTGGTCTTTGGTATTCAACTTCGTAATAAATCATAATTTTCTTCTTTTATTAGGTTTTTACTGTGTGGTAATAGCAAATATCATACCTAAGGTCTTACTAATCTAAATACAGAAAACTTGCACAGCTAAGGAGCCAGCACTGGCATTTTGTTGAATATTTGCACTGTCTTTGGTAGACAAGAAAACAGAATGGCCTGCATTAGTAAATGAGAAGACAACATAAATGAGAGTCGATGTGACTGGCAGCTTTGTCTTCTGCTTTCCTTGACCAACAACTCTATGTACCTTGTTCAGTATTGTCATAAAAAAGATGTTAGAACTAAAAATCACTGACTTCATTTAAAGAGATATTCATTATTTTACATCATTTTGTCCAGCTTATGCTACAGAAGTTTACTAATATTTTTACTAAAAATATTAAGTGACATGGAAACTACCCTGGGTTTAAAAAGAAGAAATATGGTTAGGCTGAATCAAGTACTGTTATGTTGCATGCATCCATACTAATAAACATAGGTATTTGCAAGTTCAAAAGCATTTCATATTTAAGTTGTATGGAGTGTGTATTTAAGGTTTTTGGTTAGCTCTGTTTCATAGGTAGTTGAAATTTCCAGGCATGTGCTTTCCTCCAAGTGTGTAGATACAGCTCTAGGGTATGCTTCAGTTCATGAGATGTGATACAGTGTTTATATCTTCATAATTCTGAATTCTCACAAGTGTGAGCAATGATTTTCTACTTGTGGGCCAGTTCAGCAGTTTGAAAAGTAAGCTGGGCTGCTGCCAAAAGAAGCAAACCTTTCTGCTGGAACCAACTCATTCCTTCCTCCATGCCTACTTCCATTCTTGTGCGAACACAATATGTGAACAGTCAAGAAATTAACTGAATTGGGAAAGTGATCTGGCTAAAATGGTTGTCTCATACATGCACCACCCCACAGCAGTTTTCTACTGAATGCTCTCTCTTCCGTTTTAATGGTGGCTTGCATGTTTGGACATGGACATGAAGCAGAAGGTTATTGCTTGTAGCAGCAGTGCCAGCAAATCTGATTTAAAAGGTTATTTAACTACATTATCAGGCTCCAAAGAACACAGAGAAGTGAAATGTCAATTCTAATTCTATGTTATAGTATCAGGAAAGGATACCCCTATTTTAGGAGAGGAGCCCAGAAATGGGTGGGAACATTCTGTACTAGACAAACTTGTGTAATTGTTCTTCCACTGCAGGGACAGTTATACCCTGTGAATTAACACGTTAGGCTTTCACACATTAGTTTGGCTGGTTTCATCTTCCGCATCATTTAAGTATTATGGGTAAGTGGATGTGATCCATGTGTCTGAAATATATAATGGTAAAAATGATCTTCTGTTCCTGTTTAGTGATTGACCTATGTATTTAAAATGTGATAGCTAGTAGTAACACACATTTCGCCAGAAATCTTGCCTTTCTTGGAGTAGAGTTGTTGTAACTACAAGCAGTGTCTGATTGTGATTCCTGGACAAGAATTGAAGCTGAACACTTTATAGCTTGTTATTAAAAATGCAAAGTTTAGCGTGCCCAGCACTTCAGACAAATGTCTATACCTCATAGCTAGAGTATTGACCATATGCATTGTAAGTACACGTGGTATTTGAATGGTATCTTGAGCTAGGAGGGTTTACATTTTCAATCAGGTGGAATGTAAACATTGACTGTTCATATTTTGAAGTGTGCAACTAAAAGAACTACTTTAGGTGAATATTTTTGATGTCACCTTTGTGTCAAACACATGGGTTTTCTTCTATTTTACCAGAATATGCTAAGGACTGGTCATAAGACAAGAAACTTCAGTTATGTCTGTACAGAATTACTATGCAACTTCTAGTCTGACCTTTTGTACTTGATTTGTTCTTGTCTACCTGTGCCAGAATATGATTCAGATTTTCTGGAAAGAAACAACAGGGTAAACATAATGCAAAGTGCAACCAAACCAAAATGAAATAAAACTGATTTCTTGATAAAGGAAAAGTATTAAGATTCTAAAGTACTCCAGTGTTCCCTGAAAATTGCTTTAAGCACTAGTACATAAGGTTGCTAAATAAATGCAAAACACTAAATTCAGTTGCTGTGGAGCTGCAGACATCTTACTAATTAATAACTGAAACCTTTTTTGATAGAATGTCTGACAGGCCTGAAAAACTACTAGAAGTTAAGCATAATTAATAAATGTTTTGCTCTGTCTTTCCAATATGGGAAATGCTTCAGCACAGATAGTAGAACACCAGTATGAAAACTGAATGTTGATACCCATGGAAGAACTGCTTGAGAATTACATGTGGATGATTATTCATATTGCGGTAAATACTTCTCTTTTAGGGAGCTTTCACATAAATGGAACCTCAAACAGATAGGTGGACACCTTTTACTCAAAGGGTAAGTATGGCATGTGTTATAATCTTATGTCTTATTGTCGAAACATAATAAAACTACCAAATGTACATAAGTTTAGTCTGCTGCTGTGTTTACTTGACAAGATGCTAACAGTACTTTTCAAATGTTGATTTTTTGAACAATCTTGATTGCATACTCCACTTTCACAGATTTTCTCCTACAAGATCCCTGTGTCTATAGAACTTGACTGATTTAAAAGATTAGATTCTTTTAGACTTTAATCAGTCTGGTCACATGGAAGTCGAATTTAACTAAACTTTTGACTGAAGTTTATCTCAACTTGTTGATGTACATTTTAGTAATTGAGTTAAGTTTTGCTAATTTTCTCTCAGGAATAATTTGGTAGATAACTTTTACCAACTTTAGGGTGCCTGTTTGCCCAAAATTATAGTATTGTCATTACATTAATTCTTATATTCTTAATTTCTACAGGTTAACACACGTGATAGCAATGCCTTTTTATTCTGCGAGCCTGATTGAAACTGTACAGGTAACTTACATATCTGGAACATTTAAAAAGATACTGCTACTCTTTATAGATTAGATTATATGGAGAAATGATTCTTTGACTTTGTATTCAAGTTTATGTTGCAGTAGTTGTATTTGTTTTGCTTGATTTATGACTTAGCTGAAATGGATGTTTAAACTTTGCCTCCCTAGGCAAGTTGTTACAGTGACACCCACCCCCTATAACAGCTGTAAAGTTTTTTCCAGTAGTTCAGTGGGGTTTTCATTCAATCAACTTTTTACTTTTAATCTTCATCTAGTTCTTCCTTAGCCATGAAAATTAAAATCTGCACCTGTCACTTATAATACATCTTAGGTTGTTCTGCAGCTGTGCAGAGTACCCCATATCACTCTTGCAGACTGCCTGTCAGTGCGGTGTTGCATCTCTTTCTGGAGAAAGGCAAAGGTTAGCTATGCAGAAATGGTGCAGCCATCTCTGTACAATGCCTTGCTCTTAGATGACATGACAGAATCTCTGTGCAGCTCATGGAACTCTTTCTGTAAAGTGAGTTCTCATGTGGAGGGTGCAGGATAGTCACTCGCATGTTACTCAAGTCATCAAAGTAATAATTTTCATTCATAGCATGGGCAAATTGTAAGTACTGTCAAGACTGATTTGCTGGTGTATGTCTCCAAAATGGTGCTTTTTCTGGGGAGAAGGTTGACTTCTGCAGTTTCTTAGTTTCAGCAGGTACTATAGAGGCATGGACTCTTTTAAGGGGCAGGATTCTGCTCTGTGCAGAGGATCCAAGTTTAAATGAGTCAAAAGGTACTAGGAGAGCTGTTCTGTCTGAATTGGCTGTATTATGGATTAACAGAATAGGTGAGATTCAGCATCTGTGCAGGGAGAGGTATAGACAGACTCCCAACAACAAATTCACTTCCTCAAAGATACTCCATGTTTTAGAAACCCTCTTTCCTTGGGGGATCTCTGAGTTTGTGGAGTATTTGGGAGACTTAGCTGGTGACATAATAGGAAGGTGGCTGGAATTCAAATTCTTAATTACTGGGGAATGGCTCTACCCCAAGCATGCCATAATTCTAGAACTAGAAACATCAGTGGAGCACTGTTAATGTTTCTGGAGCTCATAGCAAGCCACAGAATGGAATGTTATATTCAGTTACCTTACTGTTTGTATTTTTGTCCAAAAGGATATTGCATTAGCGGTGTTGTTGGACATGGGTAAATTTTTTACCAATAGAAGATAAAAGAGAACATGATTTAGAGTCTGTCTTCTGTTTGCAAAATAAATATAAAGTTTCTTCGCTACAAAGCAGCTTAATAGGATAACAACAAAAAGCCAAGAAAGCACCTCTCCCAGCCTTTTAGCTAGGTGATCTTCTCTGTAATGAATTGGTTATGAAAATTCCACTGACATCTGAGGATTTTAAAACTAATAGCTTTGGCTGTGTGCAAATATTGTAGTGAATGAGTGTGTGTGTGTATATATATATGCTATATGAAATATGTTATTGAGTTCCTGGAAACATCATCATGAGCTTACTAGAAACACAGCAGAGGTAATGATAGCATTTGTGAAGATTTCTATATGGTATTAATTGATTCAGGGGAGCAACTTGGCTCACCAGGTTTGCATAACATTCCTGTGCTGCAAGAGGACAATGACCACTAAAAAATCAGAAAACTTAAAGATCACTGGATTTGCTACTAGCAGGTTTATATAGACTTTGCTTGCCTTAATTCTGATAAACCATGCTTTTCAACAGTATCTGTTTGACACTTACTCAAGTAAATACATTTCATCAAAATAGCTGTAAATTATGGAAATTTGTAGCTGTCACATTAGTTCCTTTGTCATTAGCATCTCAAACCTCATGGTGGCGTGTTTGGCCAAAGCAAGAACTGTTTTGAAGTGCAGGGACTGTAGTGATGTGGGACAGGAGAGGAGTCAGCAGGGGTTGTGCTGCTTAACTTGTACTTGAAGTCTGCAACATAACAGGCTGTTTAGTATTTCCCCAAAATATTGAAGAATATTTTGGTGATTCATTCTGGCATGAGGTCAGGACACAGGCCACATAGACTCAGAGACTTGGGCAGTCAGGAGAACACCCAAATCTTGAATTTGAGATGTAAACCACATGATAAAACACTGGAGTTTGTATAAGCATTAGTAGGAGAAATAATGTTTTAGCTTAATCCTACACTCAAAGGTAGAATATAGTGGAGTAAATAATTATGACAAGATTTTTGTTTTCACTACATGAACAAAATAATTATCTCTTCCCTAACAGCGTTGGATCAAGACTACTACTTTAAATGCAAATAATGCCATGAGAACATTCAAAACGAAACCTACTAAATTAATGTTAAAAATTACCTTTCTACACTAGTTAGATAAGTCTTTACTATGTACATTTAAGTTCAAAGGTTATAGTCGTAGTCTTTAAAGTAAAGGAATTTTGAATTAAGTAAGTACTTCCTGGCAGTTTGCTCCAGATGTAGACATTTTAAGTTCATGACTGTTTTGCATTCTGATACTTTTAGCAGTAGGCTGAAAGTTGAATTTCTTTGGTAGAACACAGATAACTGCAATATACATTAAAAAACCCTCACCTTTTTAAGATGGGTTAATTCTTTTAAAGAAAGCTTAATTGAATTCTATGAAGAGTGCTGTAACAAGGGACTTTATTTGTATGGCTGTGTAGACACAATAGCATGCAAGTGTTTTAACTTTTTTTTAAAAGTTCAACAGTGATAAAGTGTCAGAGTGGATGTCAGGATGGTTTTGAAGTGCTCAGCAGGGGTTGTAATTCTTTCTTTGTGTTTGTAGAGTGAAATAATTCGAGACAATCCTGGCATCCTGGACTGCGTGAAAGAAGGAATTGGCAGAGTTTTAGGCTTGGGAGTACCCCATAGCAAGCGTCTCCTTCCTCTGATGGTCTTGACTTTTCCCACTGCTCTACATGGAGTTCTTCACTACATCATCAGTTCCATCATCCAGAAGCTTGTCTTGTTTGTTTTGAAAAGGGATAATTCCCACAATGTTCCAACTGAGAGCTCCACTTCTGTGCAGAGCATGCTGGATGCGTATTTTCCAGAACTTATTGCTAGCTTTGCTGCTAGCCTTTGTGCTGATGTCATGCTTTATCCACTGGAAACAGTTTTGCACCGCCTTCATATTCAAGGGACACGCACAATAATTGACAATACAGACCTTGGCTATGAAGTGCTTCCAATCAATACTCAGTATGAGGGAATGAAAGACTGTATAAATACTATAAAACGGGAAGAAGGAATGCAAGGTTTTTATAAAGGATTTGGAGCTGTTATAGTACAGTATACCTTGCATATGGCAGTTTTACAGCTTACCAAAATTATTTACTCAACACTGCTTCAAAATGTTTCTTAATCTGTCCAGGTCTGGATCTAGCACATTGGACATGATTGACTTGCTAACCTAGTTATTGTTTAAATGGCTTAGAAAATGAACTTCGAGGAATCCACTCTGTGGATTCTCCTTACACTGTAAAACAACTTGTTTTAAAAATGGGGATATAGTTTCCGAAGTGTAATTATAAAACGACTGTTTAAAAATTACAGATACAAATTGAGTATGTCATATGCAGTCATACAAAGGGGATCAGATTTCAAATGTGATTGCATTGAGGATTTACTTTTCCTCTTACCAGTTCACTGACATCAGGAATGGATATGAATTGTTAGTATCTGCTTTATAAGCATCACACCTGGTATTTAGTAAGGACTGTTAGCCAGTTGAAAGGAATTTCTTTTCTTAAGTTGTAAGAACTTGCAAGTAGGGGACTGATGGCTTTACTGTTTAACATCTTTTAAAAATGTTAACATCTTTTAAAAATGTTCAACTTCACTGTTAATGGAACTGTGAGTAAAATAGAAACTGTGAAAGTAACTTAAGTAGACTCAATGTTATTATTTACAGGTACGTAGAAGACTTATTTTGCTGCAGTGTGGCAGAAAATGACAAAGGGGAATCTCTTGCGTTGTATAAAAACAATGAAAAAATGGTGTGGGCCAAAGTTGCACAGAATGCAAATTTGGCTGTCTTGCAGTTTGTTTGCAAGGCTTACAATAACTAAGTGTGAATGAAACAGAATAGAAACTGATGTGTGCATGTGTAAGTGCTATTTTTAGTTGACTTTCCACTGATAACTTCAGGGTTTAATTTTACTCTACTGCTCCACAGGAGAGTATAATAATCATACAAATCTGTGTAGTAGTAGTAGTGGTGTTCAAAGTGTACAGAAAGCCTAAAAAAAACCAATTGACTATTCCTAGCATTTCTCTTTTGTTAGATTGGTGGGGTATGTATAAAATTGTCTCCTTAACTACCACTGATGTCTGTCATTTAAAGTCTCTGCTAGTTTAAATATTTTGTGGACCAGAGCTAAGTCTGTTCATGTGCAAGGGAATCACTGAAATACATAATTTTTGCCCTCTCCCCCTTCAGATTCAGCCTGAGAATGATTTTTAATCATTCTAGATAACCTAGTCCTTGGTTTCATTAGTAAATAAGGGTGAGGTGGGTAGGGAGATGGGTTTTAGCAAATGAAACAAGCATGTGGAAAGTCGCTTCTAAATTATGAGAGGCTGCTGCTTTTTTCACGTTCTTGTGGCAAGTCTGTTTTTGTGAACGCTGTAAATTGATCTGTATTTTAATCATTAATCATTGTGTAGTTATCACATATGGATAGCAGTCATAAAATAATGCAAAGATGTTGCTCTTTGTAAGTTCTGAATTCAGATCAGGTCTACTTTATTAATAATCTAACTTTCATGTATTTTAAATGCCTAAGTGTTGAAATGGAAAGTATAGTGAACTTGGGAACTGGTTTATTTTGAAATATTGTTGATTGCAAGTTTAGTGTATAGTGTATGAAATAAAATGAGAATTCACTGTAAGTATTATAAAGTAATTCACCAAAGAGGCATGTAAAGGAATCCTGTTTTGTGTGTTATGTTTTACTGTATAGACTCCAGAGTGGCATTTTCAAGTTCCTCAACTCTCTGAAGTGCAGGAACATGTTGAATTAAACTACATGCAAGATCTTAGGTAAAATACTCAGTTCCTGGGTTGGTTTCTTCTAAAATTGCTATGAATATCAAGATAGCCATGCTAGTGAATCATCCAGACTGGAAAGGATCTCAGCAGGTCATCCAGTTCAAATTCCTGCTCTAAACAAGGACAACATTGACTTGTATACACCTTTGTCCAGTCAAGTTCTGAATACATGAAACTACTCTTTTCAAAGGTGTTAAATTCAACTGTAGCCAACAATTCTGTCACAATTGTCTTGAAGCAAAAACTAAGTGCATCTTGCAGTCCAGCACTTGCAGATGTATCTGAGAAAGTGGGCAATCCTATTTTTCTAGGAATAAAATTTTAGGGCATTTTTGCCATGTGACATGGACGACTTGCCTTTATATATTCTTCAAGAGGGAAGATGAGTTCTCAAGAGTTGCACTGGAGACTGCTGTAATATTTTATTGTGTCAAAGACTTGCTTTCATTGCTGGCAGTTTTACTGTTGTAGTCTAGGTTCTCAGGTCTGTAACATTAGGCAGGGTGAGAAAGAATGCTGTCAGTGTAGAGCCACTGTTCAGTTGTGGAAAAAACCTTTTGCCTTGGGCTGTTCTTTTTTGGTCCTCTTCCCAGCAGTTAGAATGAACATGTTTAGGTTTTTCATTTATACTTTTTTTTATCTCCTAAAACACATGATGCACTTTGTCCAGAGTTGTTGGGGTTTTGCCCATGCAAAAATGTGAATGAGTATGGGCTGAAAAAAAAGTAATTTTAACCTTTTTAATTATAAGTGTTTCTGGTTTTCATTTGGATCTTAAATCCATTTTTAACTCACACAAATGATCAGTAAGTGGCTTCAGCAAGAGTACCACTGAAAACTACAACATACTGAATTGGCTGTAGAAAGTATGTTGTGGTGGAATATGAAGAATTCTTAGGCACTCTAGTGCCTGACACAATTTTTTGTACCTTGTTTTTCTTACTACTTTTTTTTCTCTTAAGAGATCTGATTTCAAGAAGGTGAATGTTCCTGAAGAAAAACAGACTCTAATGTTTACCCCAGTGAAGAATTAATTACTTGGCTTCTTATCCATGTCTCTTACAAGGAAAGCCTTGATGTGCAGTAACTGACAACAGACCAGGCAGGAAATTGAGCTATGAGGCCTCCTGGAAAGAAGCAGATATCTGCCTGTGTTTTTTTCATAGCCAGCATACAGATTACACTTGGCCTTTAGTTAAAATGGAGCTTTTAGATCCTCTGGACGCGCGGTGGCGTGGGGAACCAGCCCTCGCCCGGATTTAGAGGGTAGTTACCCTCAGCCAGGTACTTGGAATTCCCAAGCGCCACCGGGAACAGCCTCTGGCTTCGCAGTATCGCTACAGCCAGGGAAGAGGATTCCCAGCCAGAGAAGGGTGGCAGAGCGCATCGAGAAGAAGCATAGGCACAAGGGAGGACACGGACCCGGCGTGGCTCGTACGGAGATGTTTATTCCGTGGAGTCCGGCACCGAATCCCAGAGCTAAGAGAGCGAGTCTGGGGCTGCACAGGTCTTTTAAGGGGGGGAGGAACAAGGGGCGGATACATCTGAGGGCCAACGGGAACACGACACGTTAACAGTCAATCATTAGGGAGTGGGCGGAGTGGGTGTAGCAACCTGATCTGAGAACGAGCTGGAAAGCTCTCGAGACCAGAGAACGGGAGGAGACCGAACCACCCAACAGGGCGGGGGGAAACAGACCAAACCATACAAAATACATAAAAAATAAAGATTAAACCGTATAAAATAAATAAAATATAAAAACTGGTCTGCGCACTGCAACAGATCCAGTGTTGGTGCCAGTACTGAATTCTTCAGCTGTGTTCATTCCTTTTAGCAGATCTACTTTGGAGCATATGTGAGTTGATCCACCACTGGATACTGTCTGTAATAATGTGAAATGTGCAGTTTTACAGATTCATGCAGAATTTGTAAGACTCAAAATTACATGTTTTTCTTAGCTCCTATGAATTTAGCAGCAAGTTCAAAGCAAGTATATGAAAGGTGTTCATCTGACACAGTCATTCAGCTGGATACATTCCTGCATCTACAAACACAGAGTAGTGTCATAGAATATTCCGAGTTGAAAGGGACCCATAAGGGTCATCAAAGCTCAGCTCCTGGCCCTGCACATGGCACCCCAAGAATCCCACTAAGTGCCTGAGACCGTTGTCCAAACAGTTCTTGAACTCAGGTGCTGTGACTACTTCCTTGGGGAGCCTGTTCCAGTGCCCAAACACCCTTGAGGGCAAGAACCTTTTCCTCATATTCAACCTGAAACTCCCCTGACACAAATTCAGGCCATTGCCCTGTCCCCTGTCACTAGTAAAGAGACACACATGGCTCAGTGTCTGTCCCTTCTTCCCCTCAGGAGGAAGTTGCAGACTCCAGTGGGGTCTCTCCTCAGTCTCTTCTCCAGGCTGAACAGACCAAGTGACCACAGATGCTCCTCGTAAGGCTCTTCCTTCAGACCCCTCATCATCTTTATGGCCTTCCTTTGGACACTCTTTAATATCTTTATATCTTATATTGTGGCACCCAAAACTGCCCCTAGCACTCGAGGTGAGGCTGCCCCAGTGCAGAGCAGAGTGGGACAATCTCCTCCCTGGCCCAGCTGGCAATGCTGGGCCTGGTGTCCCCCAGGACAGGGTTGGCCCTCCTGGCTACGAGGGCACTGCTGACTGATGTCCGACTTGCCATCAACCAGGACCTCCAGCTCCCTTTCTGTGGTGCTGCTGTCCAGCCTCTTATTCCCCAATCTCTCCATACATCCAGGGCTGCCCCATCCCAGGTGCAGAGTCCAGCACTTTCCCTTGTTGAACTCCACACAGTTGGTGATTGCCCAGCTCTCCAATTCATTGAGGTCTCTCTGCAGGGCCTCCCTGCCTTTGAGGGAGTCAACAGCTCCTCCCAATCTAGTATCATTAGCAAACTTCCTTAGTGTACTTTCCAGTCCTGTGTCCAGATCACGTATGAAGATGTTGAAGAGCACAGGGTGAAGGATGGAGCCCTGTAGAACCCCACTAGTGACAGGTCACCAGAGGGATGTCTTCCTATTCACTGTCACCCTTGGTGCCTGACCTGTGAGCCAGTTGCTCACCCATCTCATCATGTGTTTATCTGGCTGTGAGCTGGACATTTTGTCCAGAAGGATCTTGTGAGTGTCAGTATCAAAAGCTTTACTGAAATCCAAAATAATTACATCAACTGGTTTCTGTTGATCAGCCAGGTGGGTTACCGTGTCATAAAAGGAATCAGTTTGACAAACAGGACTTTACCCTCATGAAGCCATGCTGGCTGTGACAGATGACTGTGATGCCCTTCAGGTATCCAGAATATTCCTAAAGCTCCTGGGTGATAACTTCATGGTACAGGTAGTAAAGGAGATGAACAGGAAAGATGCCCTCCTTGATTTGTTGCTTATTAACAGAGGAGGTTTTGTGGCTGAATTGGTGATTGGTGGCCATCTTGACACACTAAGTGATCGAGTTTAAAATCTGACAGCTGACAGGAGGAAAAGTGCCTCAACTGTGGACATGAGGAGAGCAGACTTCAGGAACTAGTAATGATGTCTCTGGGAAAACATTTTAGAAGGTGCTGGAGTCTATCAGCACTGGTCACTTTTTGAGCACCACTTCCTAAATGCACACCTCCAAAATGTTTAAAGTCAAGCAAGTGAGGCAGAAGGCCAGCTTGGATGATCAGGGATCTTCTGGAGCTAAAGCAAGAAAAAGAACATGTATGACCAGTTGGAAGCAAAGTCAGGTGACATGAGAGAAATAATAGAGATGCTGCTGGGAGGGGGAAAATTCATGCAGCCAAAAGTCAGCTGGAGTTGACGCTGGCCAGAACTGTGAGGGACAATGAAAAAAGTTTACTTAGATCATTAACAGTAAAAGGCAGCGCAGAGTTAACATTGTGCCATTGCAGGATTAGAATGGTCACCTCCCAAGCAGGGACAGAGACAAGGCAGAGATGTTTAATACTTTCGTTGCCTCTGTCTTCAACACTGCTGATGGCTAAGGGGTCCCAGTGGCCTGAGCTGGAGGACCATGACTGTGAGAGTGATAAACTCCAGCTGACCCTGAGCCTGTGCACGTTCTGTTGCTCCAGCTGAATCCCTACAAATGTGTGGGACATGATGGGATTCATCTGAGACTACTCAAAGAGCTGCTGATGTCATGATGGTCCTCTCTCAATGATTTTTGAACGTTCTTGGGAGACTGTAGAAGTCTCAGTTGACTGGAAGCTGGAGAACATTGTCCCAGTTTCCAAAAAGGGCAAGAAGGATGACCTGGAAACTATAGGCCTGTCAGCCTCACTTCAGAACCTAGTGAAAATATGGGGAAGTTTATTTTGGGAGTTACTGAAAATCACCTGAGGAACATACTCAATGTACATATTGTAAATGAGGCCTGTCTTTCCATTAATACAAAAATTCTTGCTGAGCTGCAAGATTTTTGTTGGTATAATTCAAGGCTAGCAGTGGTCACTGTCAAACTATTTACCTTTTCAGTGATAACTGAGGAGAAGGGGTCGCACACTAAATTTTTTGGGTAAATGGTTGTTGCTGTGAGATTTGAGAGCAGCATATAATGGTAGCATTCCCTCACTTGAATGGGAAGAGAGGTGGTAGGAAAATGTGAATTAACTGTTTGCCTAGTTTTGCTTCAGAATATGTAATACATATCTCCAGCAAGGGCAGAAGAAGGGAAGACCTTCATTTAATCAAAACTGCTGGTATGTGTTTTTCAAAAGCAAATCTGAATTCAATGACTTGGAAAAACTTGTATCTTCAGATTTTTTTTTCATATAATAAAGATAATTTGTTCTTTACCTTCTTCAGTCCAGCCTCCGCACAGACAGTCTGGCAAATTGGGAATGTAATCTCAGGGCAGAAAAGGAGCAATATTGAAAATGGAACGTGGAGACTGTCCATAAATGCAGATAAATAAAGTCAGTGATTAATGTTCTCAATTGTAAAAATTTAATAAAATGTAGGAATGTCCAGATGTATTTATGTAGTATTTATGTCCAAATGTATTTATGTGTGTATTTATGTGATATTTATGTCAGATTTCCTTTGGAAATCAATTTCAGCCTTTATGTTTCAAAGGGTGCTTTTAAAGATAATTCAAAATCACAAAATATGTTAACCCTGATATAGCTTTTTTTTTCTCCTCATACCTGGAAACTGACTCAACTAAAAGGCCAGCTATTCTTTCAGCTTTTTTCAACAGGAAAAAAAAAGCCTTCTACATCTTCCATTCAAATCGAGGCACCCTTTCAATGGATGCAAATACTGTTATACAGCAGTCTAATATGGCAGTTACAGGATTTTTTTGTTTGTTATTATTCAAACTGCTAATGAGTTGGCTTCAGTACACATTGCCTGTGGCAGCTTGATCTGGTTGAAATATTATATCACTCTTCTCTTGTTTTCAAAATGTAGGGGCAGAATGTAACTCCTACCCACCAAAGTAATAAAATCAGAAAGGATGCTTTAGCTGTTACCTGAAATTCTGAGCTTTGCTCTCATTTCACCGTCTTAAGCTTAGCACTAAGGCAAGTCCAGAACAAAGGGACTTTTTGCATGGAACTTGACTCTGTTGTGCAGAGGTGCTTCATATCTTTGCCCAAACTGAATTTTCACAAGCAACAGACTTGTACATTGATGTTCCTGATTCTTGGTTTCAAGATGTCTTCAGAAAAAAAACCTGGTAGATTTGCTTTTACTGAAGCAATGAATGTAACTCACTGAAGTTTCTGATATCTGAAATGGGATCCTGAATTTATGTATGTAATACTGGAGCCTTTAAGCATTATTTGTAGGAGGAATGACCAATATGCACAGATGCCTTGATTCTCAGCTCCTAGCTGATACCAGCTCAGTACTGTACCACTCAGAGTGATGTGACACCTTTGATGTCCACACAGACCCCTGATGTCTCTGCAAGTAGAGGTATCAGACTAAACCTGTTGCAAAATACAAGCATGGGCAGTATTGTCAGACACTCTTACTCGTGGACTAGCTTTGTGTATGCAAAATGATACATGAAAAAAAACCAAACAAAAGCATGGGAAAGGGAATTCTTGGAACCAAGTATGTACTTACCGTCAAGAGCACCCTGACAAGGAGGTATGTGTCACTTCAACAGCTACTCTAGAACAGTGAGGGGAAGGAGACTTGTCATGTAGCTACTTGTATTTCAGGAGCTTTAAAAACGCCTACAGTGTTTTCTTTGAAAGATGGAGATTTTTTTATTTCCAATACAAGCAAAAAACCCCAAAAAAACCTTGCAAAAATTTGCTGTGTAGCAGGTAACTGTTGCATAACCATTTTGATGTGTTTTGAAATGTACGAAATTATATTCACTTTGGCCAATACTTTTTTTTTAATAAAAGGCAGCTACATTATAAAGCCTGTTTTTATGAAAGGAATGAATGTGTCATGTCCTCTTAATGAGTTTATTTGTATTGATTTGCCAACATAATGGGTCTAGAAACTCATTTGTGTGTTTTTTCCTCTAACACATTTGTGTCTGGTAAGTGCTCTCTAATAATGGAGTCCCTCAATGTAACACCAGTTGATCTTCATAAAGACTGCTGTTGAGAAATGGTTCCAATTACTCTACAAAAGGGAAAATACTTGTGTATTTAAATACAGTTTCAACTTACAAGGAAAGTCCAGGAGAATTGGGATTGTTTCTGGAAACAGAGGTTTTGGGGTGACCTAATTGTGGCCTTCCAGTACTTAAAAGGAGCTCGCAAGAACCGAAGGAGAGTAGGTATAGTAAGATACAAGGCAAAAATACTTTGCTGTGAGAGTGGTGAGGCCCTGGCACAGGTTGCTCAGAGAAGTTGTTATTGCCCCATCCCTGGAAGTGTTCAAGGCCAGGTTGGGGCTGGTCTGGTGGAAGGTGTCCCAGCCCACAGTAGATGATCTTTAAAGTTCTTTCCAACCCAAACCGTTCTATGATTCCACAATTTTTCCCAGTGGAAATTAAAACCAAGACATTTTAGGCTGTAAAGGAAACACGCTGCTGACATGCAGCATCTTAAAAATTTTTGAACTTCCAAAAAAAAAAAAAAATACAGTGTAAGCTTGCTCTATTGATTAGTAGAGTATTAGGAAAAGTTTAGAGTGTGCAATACAAAAAGTTGGAATCCTACTTAAGGACTAGCTGGGAAGCTCTGTAACTGAAACTACTTGGCACACTCAGGCTTCTGCTTGCACAGTAGGACAGCCATCAACACATATCAGCACACACATGCAGTCCTCTCATCTCTTGAAAGAAAAGGAAATACAAAGCATGATGGTTCTCTTCTGCTGTATGCCTTCCTCTGTCTTTGTAGCTGCAACTTTTCAGTCATCTTTCAGGTGTTTTCCTCCCCTCTGTCAAATAAAATGTCAATAGATAACTCCTCACATCTTCAAACTCTGAAAATTGTGCAGAGTTACCAGGTCAGGATAATTCCAGATGTAAGAATCATCATGAAAATGACACTGGGAGTGTGGGGTGGATTTCCTGGAGCTCCTGCAGAGCTGTGTGATGTGGAGGATGGGGTGTGCTAACAGTGAGCTCAAGGGGAAGCAGAGCTTCCAAAGAAAAGTGAATATATCTCTTCTGGAATTTGTACAAACCCTACATTTTTTCCTTTGTTCCTCCTGCACACTGTCCACAGCAAGTTATTTTGGGCCTGTGTTTTCCATATGACACAGAGTCCATATGACAGAGTCATAAGTGATTGATACCTGTTCTTTTGCACAGGACTCATCTTTGTTTCCTTTCTCTGTCCAAGTGTTCAGGATGGCTTGTTGACCATTCCCCATGGCTTTGTGTGCACCATGCATTGGTACAGTGTTTGTCAACAGCTTCAAAGTTTAGGGGGAAAAATTGAGTCTTGCATTTTGATCCTTGAAATTAAAATCCCAGGAAAGCTGTGTAGTATGCATCTGTATAGTAAGATTTATTAAACTGCTGAGTTCTTTTAGAGGGAGTATTTTCTACTTGACAGGAGACACTTTCCACATACTAGAGTTTCTCCTCTCTTTTCTAGGATTCCTCTTTTGTGTTCTGCCTGGGTTTATACATCATTTCAGTGCCCCTTTATGTATTAGTTGTCTACCTTCTTTTCAGTTGCTCCACATTTTATCTCATCTATCTTGTCTTTCTCTTTGTTTTTCATATGTGCCTTTTCTGTCTTTGTTCTGTATGTCTCCCCAGTGAAATATCCAGCCTCTATTCTCTTCTTAGATGAAGGGCACTCTGGCTACTCATTGATGTGCATGAAGCTGCCCACTGCTTATCAGAGAGTACTTCCCAGGAATTATCACCAGGACATAAAAATTGAATGTTCTATAGGGACTGTGAATTATACTCTGCACTGACAAATTCACAGGGTGATGAATCTTCCCTTAACACTTCAGATGGATGAGACTAAAAGTCATGCAGCTGAGTCAGTCTCAAATAATGTTCTGTTGGCAGTTCCTGCTGTATCTTAAGATACGTATATACACTGTACATATATATGCAAATTGCTGCATTAGAGCTGTAACAGGAAGTATGTAGCTATACAGTAACTGGGTAGGAATAGGTTTGCAGATGTTAAAAAATAAGAAGTTTGTTTCTTACTCTTTGTAATTATTGAGGCAATTTTCTAAAAGGTGCTTAACTTTCTGCATTTACAATGTTTGCCTGCAATTATTTTACTTTAATAGCTGAAGCAAAAGGAAGGGAAATAACACTTCAGGTACTGGTGCATAACGATCACAGGAACAAATTCTTGCATGGGACTATAAAAATCTGGCTGGGGTGCAGAAATATTTGCTAAGCCCTCAGTGGGGGAAAATAAAAGGTCTCATTTGCAAGAAGCTGTTGCACTTATGTTTTACTCCTAAGAGCAACAAAACGATGTGCAGTTACTTTCTGTGTGACTGCACCTGTGAAAAACAAGCATGTGGTTGAGAGGAGCTAGAACAATAACCATTTCTTTGGTCCCCAGTTACTTTTTGAGATCTGTGTGCCTTTCTTACAGAGGCATCTTTCTTAATGAGTGCATTCAGTACAGTCTCTTTTCGATTAGTGCTGCTTGCGGTGTGGTCACAAGTGGCTTGTGCTCTTTAGTTTGCTGCCCTCAGTGTCAATTTCTCCTTTTTCCACTGGAGTTTTGACTTATCACCTTGCAGCTGGCTACTCTTCAAGCACCAGAAGCAAAATCTTACTGTTATGGAGGTACTTTGATAATTTAATCCCAGCCAGCAATTAAACCCCACAGATGTTCACTCACTCCCCTGTGGTGGGATGGGCAAGGGAATTGGAAGAGAAAAAAATGACAAAACTCGTGGGTTGGGATAATGATAGTTTAGCGGGAAACACAAAAGGCACACACATGCAGGGCAAAACAAGGAATTCATTCACTGCTTCCCATGGCTGGGCAGGTGTTCAGCCATCCCCAGGTGAGCAGGGCCCGATCACAGTAGTGGTGACTCAGAAAGACAAACACCATCATTACTCTCAAAGTCCTTCCCTTCCTTCTTCTCCTCAGCTTCATATGCTGAGCATGATGTCATATGCTCTGGAATATCCCTTTGGTCGGTTGGGGTCAGCTGTCCTGGCTGTGTCCCCTCCCAACTCCTTGAGCACCCCTAGCCTGCTCACTGGTGGGGTGAGAAGCAGAAAAGGCCTTGGCTCAGTGCAAGCCCTGCCCATCAATAACAAAAATATCCCTGAGTTATCAACGCTTTCCAGCACAAATCCAAAACATGGCCCCATACTAGCTACCATGAATAAAATTAACTCTACCCCAGCCAAAACCAGAAGAAGAAACTTTGTCCATGCTAAATCAACGCCGGAGAATTACCCAGGGCTATAATAGTATCATCAAATTGGTTAATCAGGACAAACAGAGCAATGTCATAATTCTGTACACTGGTAGTTTTGGGGCAACTCTGTTTCTGGTTGATTATGAAATAGCTGATACTAATTAGATTTAAAAGTTGATTATGAAATAGCTGGTACTAATTAGATTTTAAAGTAGTGTGCCCTTAGTGATTGATTACATAGAAAATTATAAATGATGGTATTATATAAAAGAGAATGCATTTCAAGGGGGAGAAAAGTTGTATTTGTGCAACAACTATATAACAGAGAGATTTTGCTTTGTAGTGAAAAGAACATTATATTGTTCTGTCTTGTGACATTAATGTGAGGGTGTTTTCTTTGTATCCAGTGCTTGCATGGTACTGCTTGCCCACTTCTCCAGATATATATACATCTTAACTCCCTTTGTTTTACACTCCCTCAATGTGTTCACAGGGATTATACGGATTAGGAACTTTGGAACAAATGAGACAGTAGTTTGAAAAAAACACAGCTGTAATTTCCTTCAAAAACCTACTGAGGTTGTTCAAAATATCACTGACTTTTGAAGATGTTTCTAAAACGCAATGACTCTTTGACTTATGAAAAGAACAGGAGAATGTGTGTTCTTCATTTAGCTTTTCAACAACCTTGTCATAATGAGCCACTGCATTAGGAGGCATCCAGTACCCAATCATCACTTGACGATGATGCCCAGATAACCAATGTATGCTTGTCTCTATTTAAAATAGATATATGTTCCATTTTAAACCAATTTCTGGCCTATCAACATACCTTCAAACATATGTTCAGTGGGGCTTTGCCTTTTCACCACTAGCCATAGCAAGAAACAAATACTGGGTTCTTAGATGCCACATCATAATTTTTATAATAAGCAGGCAGGATGGAAGCTTATTTTTTATTTTTCCTCATTTTGGTACCTAGCGCCTTGACCAAATCTGTGGGTGGCACACCAAAGATTTATGACACAAGTGAAAATCGGGTGTTATGCACAGAAATCAGTACTAAATCAGGGATGGGTAGTAAAATATTTATAGCCACTGCCTGCTGGAGAATGAATGACAATTGCTGCAACAACTACAGCCGTGGGGAAGGACTATTTTGTTGCTCTGGAAACATGGTCAGAGTCAATAACTAGCTGGAGAGCAGAGCTGCCAGCACTCGGGTGGGAGGGAGGCACAGACACAAGAAACAGGAAAGAAGTATTTGTGTAGGTCATTCTTTACCATAGTGAGGAGCAGTAGCTTATCAAAGGTCTGCAATTCACAAAGTTTTTCCACAATGGGTGACTGTCTGATGCCAAGAGGAATACCCACCACCTGGTAGGTAATCTGTTAGCATTCCTAATTTACTATTTCAGTAGAGGGAACAGTGGCTCTGAAACGTTTTTTAATTTCTTTTTTTATGGTGGAGGGTCAGAGGCAGGTTATGGAATGTCTTGTATGAAATATGAGTATGATAGTCTGGGCAGAAGTGAGGGAAGTGTGGTTTCAGATGCAGAAGAATAGGAGTGGCATTTGCTTTTATCTGAGAGCAGAGGCACAGTAGCCCAGAGGTGACTTTGCATCCTGCAGTCTACTTTTACAATGAGTTTCTTCTCTGGCGTAAAGACAAATCCATTCATGATCTGCTCCCCATAATGCCTAGGTCAGGTTAATGGTTCAAATTCTAATCTTGCCCCTCTTGTTGGTATACTGTTCTATATGCCTGGACAAGCCATTGTGAAACAAACTAAACTGGTACCTCCTGCACTCTTCTGACCCGTCTCTCCTTCCAGTCCAGTGCATGAACTTCCTTTTGCATGTCATTTCCCAAATAGTGTACCTGCATTCAGATGAGTTCTTCCTAACTTTCCTGAAAAACACTTTTAACACTGTGCTTAGCACAATTCTGTGCTTCTGTCATCTTGGCACAGGGAAAGGCAGTGTGTCTGTCTGTTATACTGATACTGTGCAGCCACTGTCTTGTCCCTCTGTGAGGGTATCAAATCATCACTATACCGGGAACTTGTCTTCTAGTTTTCTGTGTGGTGACATTGCAACCCATCAAATGGTGATCTCTGAGAAACCTGTGCTGACCTGGAAGTTTGCTCCAGAGATTGTGATGGATTAGGCTTTGTCATCTGAAGGGATTCATGCATTTTGCAGAAACCAAGACCATTAACTCAATTCTTTACTATGGTTTTTTAAGTTACTTTGTTCAGACTAGAAGTTGTCTTTACTATCTGTAGGTTCCTGAATACCCCCTTATAGACTCTTGAAAAAAGTGTAAGCATCACATTTACCACTTTCTAATCTTCAGGTACCAAAGAATTTTTTAAGTGGTGATGTACTGAAGCCACTTAATTCAATTATTTCATTGTCTGTCTTTTTTTAATTGCTTGGGAATAAGTGTTGCAGTTGTTGGTATTTATTTTGTTTGCTTGTTTTGTAAGGTCTTTTGTTGCTGCCTAAGTTTGAGTTACCACTTCTGATATATCCACCCACAGAGAAGTGTTTCTGAAAATGCTGCAAGCCCTGCTACTGTGAGCACATACGCAGACAACTTACCCTTCTTCTGATAAGGCCATGTTTTCTGCTATCCCTTTTACACCCTGCTGACCTGTTGGTGCTTTATGTTCTCTGACAGGCTTCCTATTCGAGGGGTATTGAGGTAATGACTGATTATTCTTTTCTTTTGAGACATTAAAAGGTCCCCTTTGAGATATTTCTCTACCCTCCTAGTCATTTGTGCTGTATTTTTCACATTTCTTCTATCTCTGATTATGATGCTGTCTATTTTACTTTGTAATAGGACTAGAATTTTTCAAAAGGTTTTTTTTAACAATTTCCTTTACCTTTACTGGGCTATTTGTTCATATTGTCTACCTTTTTCCTTCCACTGAGTTTTTCTTGCTTTGTAGGATGTTTCTTCTTTGCTTCCTTCCTGGGGAAGGAAGTTAGTGGTTGTGTTTAAAAATTATCTATTGCCATCTGGCTCAGTTGTGATATTGGCATATAAATTAGGAGTGGCTGCCTTTCTCTGTTATTCTTCCTGTCTCCAGTATGATAATTAAACTGATGTCCTCATTACAAATTAGTCATTTCACGTCCTCCATCTCATGTGTCTCAGAGGTCTGGTATTTGTGAGGAGTGCCATTTATGCTGATCCTTCGTTTTCTTACCAGTGCCTAACTTAGATGGCCTTTACCTGGAAAGCAGCATTTACATGGCAACAGTTATATGAATACCAAAACAGGTTCACTTCCACATCTTCCTCTCTCTTCATTTCAAGAACTCAATTCTGAATATCATCGCTTCCAAATGAAAAGTTTCTTTATGTGCCCACAAACAGGTTTATTGGTTGGAAACCCCCACTGTAACAGTGGGGGATCAAGGTCTTAAATGAACAGGAAATTTTCCATGGAGCAAGCAAAGGACTTGGGCTTTCTTTTATGAAGATCAAATGGATTAAAGACCTGGAGACATTAAACAGTGGGATCCCCTGCTCTAGGTCTCACTGTGCACTGGAGAGATGCAGATTAAAGAGCAGTTGGCAGAGAGCAGCAATCAAATTCTACCCCAGCTAAATCTGCATTATCCCCAGCTAAATTTGCCTTTTCTGTGCTATGTGTGTACAATGGTATATTCTTATTTGAACTATGCTACTTATGTGTCAGTTTTGTAATTGCTTTGTTGTCCTGAGGCAACTCGTGAACAGAGGGGAAGTGGTGACCAGTGACAGGTCACAGGGGAATGGCATGAAGCTGAGTCAGGGAAAGTTTAGGCTGGATATCAGAAAAGCTTCTTCACCCAGAAGATGTTTGGGCACTGGAACAGGCTCCCCAGGGCAGTGGTCATGGCAGCAGCCTGACAGCCACACACAGAAGTGTTTGGACAATGCTCTCGCATCTCTGAATTTTACACAGGATTTCTGGACCATACACAGGCAAAGTATAGAGTTTGCAAGAGCTGCTCAGTCAAAACACATAGAAATGACTTGCAAGCAGAATTTTTGAAAGAAAACACACCGATAACTACTAGAAATTCTGCAATTTTGATTAGCTTTTAATTATTAATAGTTTTAATATAAGCCATACATTAAGAAATAAACCCTTTGTAATTCATAAAAAAAAAAAAACTTTTACAAGATTTTTTTTATAACTTGGAGAAGCAAATAACTCTGTAGTGTGTTAAACTGTAGTAAAATTAGCTTACTGTTCCAGAATACGCAGATGAAAAAATTAATATGGTGAACAGTTAATAGTGTTTTGATTAATGTTAAGGCAACATGATATTGTTATTTTCTTACTTAGTGAGGTGTGCATGACTTCTAAGGTAAAAAATTAAATGTAGATGTTACAGAAATCATCACTGTATTTAATTTCTAAGACAACCGACTCGTTCTCCCTTGTTCTCCTCCCCCACTGATCTAAAAGACTTACTGACTTAACAACATGTTGACTGATGCAGAGTATCTTAAATAAATTAGAAGCTGGTATCACCTAAAAATCACCATTAAAATGTAAAAAAAAAAAGTGGAAGAAAGTAAAAATGTAAAAAAAAAAAAAAAAGGCAGAAAGAAAAACAATTAAAATTGGCCAAAGCTGTTTTCTAGTTTTATCAAAAGCCTGGGAAAATGTGTCAAATCATACCAGAAATATTTTTAGGATGGTAGAGGACTGTCAAAGAATCAGAAAGTTGAGTATGAATACTTCGTGCCGGACAGTGGTCTCTCATGGCAACAATTTTCATGTCATTGTGCTTGTAAAAAAACCCCAGTTATCCATCCCTTTACAAGATAGGAGCGGTGCCATGCCAGTTAGACCCTGAAGGTAATAATAGTAACTAAGAGAACATTAGCCCACCTGTGGCACCAGGGCAAATGCAGGGAACCCATCAGTGTGTTAGCAAAAGCAAAATACCAGGAGGTTGAATGCATCTTGCACATCATTGCTTCACATTTAACCATGTCAGTGTGATGGTGAGACTTATGAGTGTACCAAAGGGGTCTGCTAAAAGGTTATGTGACAGTCACTATCCAGAAATCTCAAAAATGAAAAAAAAAATAGACCTTTATAACAGATGATGGCTCTTACACCAGCCAGAAATCACATGATCCAGGGTGTATGGGTTGCAGATGGACAAGTTTTCTTCCAATAATCAGGGTGATTAATTAGTGCTCTGTGATACAGATGTGAATTTAATACTATCTGAACTCTTCAAGCGCAGAAGCACTTTTGATATATCATGCCTTTTGACCTTAAATTAAATTTCAGATTCAGTGTGTGTTTCTGTATATTAAGAGCATTGTCCAAATGCCTGTTAAACACTGACAGGTTTGGGCATCGACCACTTCTCTAGGAAGCTTGTGACTTTCAATAAAGAAAGTCTGAACCTCCCCCAGCATGGCTGTGAGCCCTTCCCATGTGTCCTATCCCTGGATCTCAGGGAAAAGAGATCAGCACCTCCCTCTCCACTTCCCCTCCTCAGGAAGCTGCAGAGAGCAGTGAGGTCACCCCTCAGCCTCCTTTTCTCCAAACTGGACAAACCCAGACTTCTCAGCAGCTCCTCACAGGACAGCCCTTCCAGCCCTTCCACCAGCTCCTCTGCCCTCCTCTGGATGCATCCCAGTGCCTTCACATCCTTAAACTGTGTGGCCCAGAACTGCTGTCAGTGCTCCAGGTGAGGCCTCACCAACACAAAATAAAGCATTACAATCTCCTCTGTTGACTGTCTGGCTGTGCCTTGTTTGATGAACCCCAGGATGGGGTTTGCCCTACTTCTGAATGTGACAACAGCTCATTAAGTTTCACACTGATAAAAACTGTGTAATTCTCCCCCCACTCTAGATTCCTCTGCAAGGCACCTCATCCCTCAAGACAGTGAACATCACTTTCTAGTTTAGTAATGTCAGCAAACTTCGTAATGGTGCATCCAACTCCAGCATCCAGATCATTAATAAATTCATTGTGAGGTGAAGCTGGGTTCATATGTCTGTTCTTCTGACAGCTTTTCACACAGATTGTATTAACCACCCTCCCAGGTGCTCTTGTCATGTGTGAGCCATGCTAAGTGTGAGCCAAAACTTTAACAAACTCTAATTTTTCTTTTTCTTATTGGTGTGAAATGAGTTTTTGGATCAGGCTATAGGAAGCATACATGTTTGGTTAAGAAAATATAAAATATATTTAACATTTTCTTTCAAACCTCTGCAACTTTTGCCCAAAGTTTTTTGTGAGCCAGTGTACAGCTATTTCTCTCCCTCCCTCTTCTCCTCCTTCTCTCCTCCCATATTGTATTTACATGAAGGAATTGTGGCAGCTCCAAAGCATGTTTGCTTTCACGTTTGATAAATCCCAAGACCTCCAGTGAGTTACTTTTGTTTCCATAAAGCAGCATACTTTATTAAACTTCCTAGTTATTCAAGAAAGATATCACAAAGTTTGTTTATGGTATGAATGGATTTGTGAGTCAGACACCAGGAGTAAACCATACAAATTAATTTGAAAATTTCAAAACTCTACACTTCCCGTATTATGAACAATACTAAAAACTATCCATCTCCCATATTAGAACAGTAAAATAAAATAGTTCAAAAGGTGGAAGATTGTTCAGTAGTTCTATTAATGTTCTATTTCAGTAACTTCCACAACATTGTTTCAAGAGGTTATTTTAAAATAATCAGTAAATTAGTCTTATTATATTGAGATTGCTGCATCTATTGGATCAGCAATCTGTCATGAAAACCTTCTAAATAAACCTTGCACCTTTCTTTGAAGTGCAGGAGAGTTACAATTTGGGGAGTTTCTTCAGGGATGTTTTGCTACCTTCGTCTTAGTTAAAGCTTGATGAGGTCATTATGTGGCCTTCAGAAGTGACTTTTCATCAGCATTATGTGTTTGAACTCATGGTGTCTAATTCAGCCTGATGTGTTTTCTGTGTACATGATAAAATGAATGTAAAAGCACAAAAGGGATGGAACGTGTTGGTGAAATTCTTCTGGTTTTCAATCAGTGTCTTCTCTTTCCATCACAGATCGGTATTACTTGGGTTTAATTTCTCTGAGTAGGCTTGGGGTGTTTTTTTCTTTTAATATGCTGGACCTCCAAAAACCACTGTGAGTAATAGTGCAGATAAAAGTAACAGTTCAACAGAAGGAAATTAGTCTAAAGCAAACTACATATACTGTGGAAGAGAGAGAGGGACACACACAGAGGTCACTAAAATGTGTACAAACCTTGCTATTCTTGCTTTTTGAGCAGAGAGAAGCTTCTTGAGTGCTACATGACTCCAGTAGGTAGCAGGTAAGATGTAGGAGCTGCTTGCAAGGGGGCTTAAGCCATGAGTTAGGAGTGCAAAATATCAGGGGTAGTGTAAGACTTAGCAGCAAGAAAAGTGGCTTCAATGTTGGGGGCAAATCATACATTTAAATGTGGATTTCAACCAGCTGAAAACGTCAAGGACTTGTCTGGGTGTGGGAAACAAATCACAGACACTTGTCTGTAAGGTCTGCAGTGTAATTTGGGGAGGTGAGTTTCATTCAAAGGTTGTGGTATGGTTAAAGCAGTGCAACCTCCATGCTTTATAAGAGGATGTGTTTATATTTCTGTGGCAGTGCTAACACCGTTTGAGCCTCAGTCTGTGAAGAACAGACTGTGCTGATGTAGCTGTATTTTTTCTGAGGGTGGCACCTGCATAACTGCAAAACTCCCCCACCTGCCACTGCAATGTTTTTAAGAAAAATTTTGCACAGTGTGGTTCTTCTCTCTGCTGCCAAACATCAGTATGGCTTGAATCACAGAAGCAAGGTCCCCAGGCTGTTTCCTTGGTCCCAGGACAGGATCCCAGAGATCAAGGTGTGTTTCTCAGCGTGGTGATGAAGGTGTTCCCCAAGCAGCCTTCTCTGACATCCTGCTCCTGGTGGCCCCTATAAGGGATTCCTGGAGTCCAAACCTGAGCTCCCTCCACAGGCTCAGCCCAGTGCTTCCCCTGCTGCCTCCAGACAACAAGCAGGCAGGGTTCATCAAATTGCAGCTGTCTTTCACAGAAGGCAGTTCTCATGTCTCGCCTTCTTGTCTGAAAAGTGGGACAACCTTTCCTTGTCACAGTTTTTTTTTTTTTACTCCTTTGATCAGACTGCATTGCTTCCTAGACATCTGATGAACTTTACTGCTCCCCTCTGGTTGACTCCTAAACTTTTTTGTCAAGAACTTGGAAAAATTTTAAGTGTAATTCCAAGTGGCATATGTTACACATTAAAAAAAGATTAATAAGAGTATAATCAGGATAAATAAGGGACAGTTGGTAAGAAATACACTTAAAATTCTACTCTTTTGGCAGAGAGCCTTACATCTGCTAATAATAATCATCAGCTTTTACCCAAAAAAACCCCTTTCAGATTTATTGGTGGGGAACTGACCACAAACATACTTCTCAGTCTCCTGGTTTGTCACACAGACAATATGAAGTCTTGTTTTGGTGTTCATGACATAACTGTTTAGTTATTTTGGGAAAGCTTTCAGAATTGTTTTAAATTGCCACATCATGGATATTGAGCCAGAGCTTCAGCAGCTCTTTTGAATTTCACTCTAACATTTCAACCATTTCTAATTTTCTCTATTTTTTCACATTACTTTCTGTGATTTGGAAGAACTGAAGGGAAGGCACAAAAAACTCCCATTCTAAACTATGTAATTATGAGAAATTATTGACTATGTAAAATATGTTCCTGTATGCCTTTTCAAGTGCACAGATAGTCTAGTCCTTATGGAAAAAAATCTTAAAGTAAAAAGATTTAAGAGCTAAGAAAGTTTTGCACCTTAATTATTCCCTAGAGATCTGCCTCTTCTTTAGAAGACTGTCATATCTTTAAAGAGGTAATTTATAATTTAAGACTCACTAGGGCTAAAATTTTAATAAAGCCACTCAAAAAAAAAAAAAAAAAAAAACCCAACAAAAAGAGAAACTCTTGAGATGGTGAGATCTATGGAGAATTTTATTTTCTAGTTTTTATTATGAGTAATACTAAAACGGGAAAAGATTTATCTTTGTTCAGTTAAAGTTTCTGTCAACATGAAATCTGACAAAAGAAGTAATTTTCATAAATACTGGAGAAAAGAACTCTTTTAAAGGGTAAAAAGGCTGGAAGGCAAACCTTCAAAGTGTCTGCTGCAGTTCTCCAAATGCAAGTTTGAAACCAGGAATTTTCTGAAAGAAGCAAAAACATAAACTGTCTTGAAACAGAACAAATATAAACACAGTCATGCACTTGTCCAGCTTGTGATGTCTTTGAGAAAATATTTTTTTCAGGCAATTTATGTAATTGTTTAGAAAAAATATGAGGAATTCCACACTATTCTTGATCCTTATTCAGATTTTTAATTGTGGGAAAATGCTGGTGCTAATTCATGAATTGAAATTCATAAATTAATTACTCAAAATTACTTTGAAAAGACTTGCCTTTGTGCAGATGAAGTTGTTTATCATCTGGGTCTCATTATAAATGTCATCCCAGACTGAAATGCTCTACATAAGTTTAGATCTCTATGTTCTCACCAGATGGAAAGAGAAGTTCATGACAGAAGGGCTTTTTCTTGTATAAAATGAATCTGTTTTGCTAAAATCTGGTTTGCTAATGAATTAGCAGAGCTACTTCTAAGATCCTTTCAAAAAAATTGCTACAAAAGCAAACAAAAAATGTACTTCGGGTATGTTTCCTGAGATTAGAATGTATCATTTTCACTAATTTTTGATTTTTTCCTGATTTTATTAGAGTATCAGTTTTAAAGTTTTTATAATGAAAAACTGAATTAAACTTCATTAAACATTTTGTGGTTAACAACTTGCCACAAAAGTATACATTAAATAACTAAATAAAGGCACTGTGGTGAGTTGACCCTGGCTGGATGCCAGATGCCCACTCTATTATTCTCTTCCTCAACAGGACAGCTGGTAGAAAATGTAATGAAAGACTCACGAGGGAAGATAAGGGCAGGGAGAGAGATCACCCAACAGCAGCTGTCATGGGCGAAACAGACTCAAGCTGGGAAAATTAACCAAATTTATTACCTATCAAATCAAAGTACGATAATGACAAAATAAAAGCTACATCCTTAAAACAGCCTTCCTGGCCCCCCCCCCCTCCCTTTTTCCT
>VZRO01000505.1:61376-90053 GCA_013397915.1 Daphoenositta chrysoptera
CCTCCTGAATTCTCCACCTCCTCCCCACAGTGGCACAGGGGGATGGGGAATGGGGGTTGTGATCACTTAAACACATGTAGTCTGCAGGTCCTTCCTCCTCCAGGAGAGGACTCACACGCTCACACACAAGCCTAATACAATGTCTATAACAATAAACAAAATAAACCCCATAGAATTAATTAATGGTTAATAAATAAATGTATAAATACATATTTAGAGACTTACAAACTTTAGTTTCTGGTGAGTTTATAGGCTGACATGTTTCAAGGAAAAGAATAAATGACAAAACTTTAATTTTGAGCTTTTGATAGGCAGGAATTTTATCAGAGAAACTAATTTCTTTGTTTAAATGTTAGCATTTTGTTGTCTAACCTTGGCCACAAGTCTAAACATTTTGAAATCTGTAAGAGGCTTTCCCTGCCCATACCATGCCAAACAGGAAGATTAAAAACCACAGGAATCTACCTGTCAGACCTCACTCCTAAGGATAGTCTGTAAAAATATGTTACAAGGAGACCAGCTTTGCACCCATTATTCAATCTGTGATCTTCTGAGATCATTGCAAATGCTCAGACACGAGAGGGGGGCCAAGAAGATCAGTACATGACTGGCACTAAGCATTTTATGGCTGCTCCCACAAGAACTGGGCTGTCTGCTGTGCTCAGGACCTGTTTTAGTAGATGATACAGAAGCCAGACCTTGCTGCAGCTAGAGGAGGTCTCAGACCTTTCATAACCAACCACAAAAAAATGCCAGTGGTGCTGCAGAGCAGATGAGTGGGTCTTCAATGCACAGCCAAGCTGTTGAGGGGCTGGCAGACAACCACTCTAAGTAAACACCTTAGAACTTGGAATTATTCACAAAGCAATAGGATAGGATCCAGCAAATGGGAATGAAACAAGGATTAGTGTAAGTGGACAGCTGTATGTTGAACATCTACACCAGGGAATCAAAAAAACCCCAAACTGCAGTGTGATAAACACCCCTCCCCCTCCCAACATCATCTTACTCAATGATTTTTATTATCTGGTAAAGTTACAAATATTAATATCGTGTGGGTTGACCTTGACTGGCCACCAGGTGCTCACCAAACACCTCTCTCGCTCCTGCTTCTCAACAAGATCGTGGGGAGGGGGAAAAAGTGACAGAAATATCATGGGTCAAGACAAGGACTAGATCTCTTCCTAATTACTGTCAAGGTAAAACAGACTTAGATAAATTAATATATTGCTAATTAAAGAGACCATGATAATGAGAAATAACAAATAATAAAAAACACCATTGCCCCACGCCTCAGTTCTTTCTGAGCTGAACTTCAGTCCCAAATCCTTTACCTCCTCCCCCTGAGTGGCAGAGAAGGTTGGGAAATTGAGGGTTGCTCTAAGTTCTTACATGTCTGGGCTGCTCCTTCTTCCTCATGCTCTTCCCTTGCTCCAGCACGGGTTCCCAACCTCAAGAAATAACCCTCCTCCAGTAGGTCCTCTCCATAGGGTGCAGTTGCTGAGGAACAGACTGCTTCAGCTTGAGTCCCCACAAGGGGTCCCAGATACTGCCAGTAAACCTGACCCTATGTGGGCTCCCTTCCAAGGTCTGTAGCTCCTGCCAGGAGCCTGCTCCGTCCAGCATGTTCTCCCCGGGGTCACAGCTTGTTTCAAGGCTGCAGGGGGATCTCTGCTCCACCATGGCCCCCCATGGACTGCAGGGGCACAGCTGTCGCACCATGGGCTGCACCATGGGCTGCTCTGGCACTGGAACACTTCCTCCCCACCTTCTGCACTGATCATGGGGTCTGCAGGGCTGTTTCTTTCACCTACTCTGTCTTGGCTCTCACGGCTGCTGTAGTGCAGCTTTAATTTAACCTTTCTTTGATGCAGTATCCCAAAGGTGCTGCCAGTGTTGCTCATGAGCTCAGCCCTGGCCAGCAGCAGGTCCCTCATGCGGCTGGCTGGCACTGTCTGTGATGGCCTGATGGCAGCTTCTCACAGAAACCACCCCAATGGCCTCCCAACCCAAGGCTACCAAAACCTTGCCACGCAAGCCCAGCACAAGTTTGAGGGTTCCTTGTCTAAATGTATCTTGCCAGTTTCCCCTCAGAATCAGGACTGAGAGATCATAGATGTCATGCTTTGTTGATGAGAAATAGCTTCTCTGAGGCAAGGGACCATTTCCTCTCTCTCCTTCATTCATGAGGTATTTGAATATGATTGATTGATTTTTTTTTCACTTACCTTTTTCCTTATTTCTACTTAGTTTCCACAGCAGATTATTGTGAACACAGGCATGTGAACAAAGACATGTCTCAGATCCTAACCCTATTCATGTCCAATATCCAGGATCTCCTTAACTTCATCAATGTCCCTTTCTTACCTGCTGAAAACTGTTTTGTGTTAAGCGGTGTCTTACAGTGTTGAATACTGCTCAGCTGGACAGCTGCTATTCCAGCAAGCTGTCTGCCTGGACCTCGCCCACAAAGGTCATCATCCAGCCTTGCTGTCAAAGCACCAGCATGTTGACCTTTTTTTTTATTCATGTGTATACTAGAGATCTCCTATCTAGTTCTGTGGACAAAGATTTTTGCCTATGACATGATTTACTGAAGATAAATATGAATGTGTCATAGGTCTGTTCTGAGGAAAACACCTCATTATGCAGTTCTCGTAACAAGACCATAAAAGCCATTTTCCTGTTCAATGGTTCATTGCCCTTTTTGTAAGCATTAGGACAAAAATACAAATTGTGTAGTGTAAACAAAGTGTCTATGGTGAAAAAGGGAGAATCCATGCTTAAAATTAGGGCCAGAGACAATATGCAGTATGTGTGTATAAATATTTGTGGAAAGACTTTCACTTCTGAGATCTCATCTGAGATAAGAAGCTGAGAGAAAAAGCCATGCCACTGTAATGTCATGTTTCATTGCAAATTGAAAAAATAAACAAGTCTGGACTTAGTCAGATTTACTTCTAGCACCAGCTGCTGTGACCTCCTACTAAAACAGGAATGACATACCATGTTTTTCAGATTCTGGTGATGATTACAATTGAGTCAATACATAGCTGGATTCATACTAGTATTGAATTACCAGATAATTAAATTTCATAGAGAAAGTATACAAGCAAAAACCAGTCAATGCTGACATTTTTTAACCCAAGAAATTCAGCAATTCAGCTGCTGTTTGAATTTTAAACATCTTTTAAAGGTCAGATTAAGAGAAAGTCAGCAGAGCTGACAGAATATTTTAGAATTGCTTCAGCTCTGGAAGCAACATTGAGACACTTTTTTTATGCTTCTGGATATTTTGGGTTTTCTACATGCACACCTTTTTTTTCCAGCTGTAAGTTTTCCCATATGGAAAAGGAGACTGTTGATTGAGAATCTTATCAGAAGACTGCTTAGGTATTGCACATGGAGAAGTTCATTGTCTCTTTCACATGCCAATTCCATCACATAAAGACAGGCATGTCTACATCTCATTTTTTCGCTAATGAAAAGGAATGTTCAGATAGTTCCCAATTAAGAGGGCTTCAGGCAACCAAGTGACACAATTTCTAAGTGCCGGAAGGCTCCCCCTTGACGCAGGTGGAGACAGAAGAGAGGTTGGGACACATTACCTGACAAGATGGTCTTTTGCAGTGGGACAAACACTGAAAGACAGGAATGTTACTTCCAACTGGTTCTGTGGGAGCACAAGAGGACAACACAACTTTTCTTGACACTTTAAATGGATGATTTCAGCTTTCCACTGTGGAACACTCAAATATGAGACAATACATGTCTCAGGTTCCACACATCTGCTTAGCTTTGGGTTGCAGCATAGCACCCTTTACCCACAGCCAGTCTGGATAGTTCCTGCAGGTCAGTCTTTAACACAGACAGACACAAAGCTGCAAGCAGCAAACCCCAAGCACTTCAGAGAGCAGAAGAAAGCTGGAGATTTTAGAAGTCATCTCAGTAGCATCCTTTGGGGTATGGTTGGACAATTCATGTGACACTAAGATCATTTAAAAGACAGAAATCTTTAGACATTAGTTGTGAGCAATACCTTAAAAAGAATTCCTCAGCTCTAGGACTTGGCTAAATCATAAGCAGAGTGTCCATAGCCTCCGAACTGTGTGAGGAACAAACAGACAGAAAAGTGAATGCTCATTCTACTAACGATGTGAATAAGTCCCTTTGCTCCCAGTGCTTTTTAAAACTTCTCCTACAAAAACTTGCAGTTAATATCTGGAACTGGTAATTTTTAACAAAAAGAACATTAGACAGGTTAAACATTGTGAAGTGGTAGCAGTAAAGAGGAGGGCACTTTTATTTACAGAGCTGGGCAAGGTCTGGAGAGAAAAAGAGAAATTAGACATATCAACGCATAAGAGAAGTTGACTATTTTCTAGGCTGCTACAAGACCCATGTTTAAAAGCAGGCTTCCAAAGTGATTTTGGCTTGGAAAACTTATGTAAGACGTTGCGCTAAAGAAGTTGTTTTTCTGTTTTTTTGTTGTAGTGCGTCTCCCAGCTACACTTGAAGAGAAATACTTCTATTTTATGACGTTCTGTGCAATTTCTGCAGTTATATTTTCTATGATTTTCATTAAGAAAATTTAAAAAGTTTTTCTGCAGAAAGAAATAAATTTAGTGAAGTATACAGCTGGTAGTCCTTTTACAAAAGAAAAATAGCACAATATTTATCCCACTGGTAGGGAGAATAACACTTGGTTTACATTAGAAAACTTGAAAGTTTAGAAAACATTTCTTCATACATCTGGTAATAATTACTAATGTTGTTGTGATGATAACTCCTTGGCTGGAGTTTCAAAGTAGATTTACCAACATTTATCTCTTAAAGGAAGCAGCAAATGCTCTGATGTTTCCAAGTTTCGTTTTGCTCAAAATCAAACCAGTGGCCCACCAAAACCTGTCTCTTCAAACCTGTCTCTGGAGAATCATACCAGACTCCAGATTTAAGTGTTTGGACATTTTACAAAGTCATTGTGTAAGTTCTGGAGCTGTTTTTGTTGTCAGGGAAAGCAGGGCCATTTTCCCTCAAGTTTGTGTTTCCAAAGAGTGACCCTCTGCTAAGACAGAAGTTGCATGATTTCAAGGTAGTCAAATGCCTGACTTGTGCCAGGAAAGCAGAATAAAAGACCTTCAAAAGAACCAGGTGCTAGGGAACTCCCTTTATATGTCAAGACATTCCCTTTCTGCAGGTGGTTTGTTAAATGTTCTGTTTTCCTCTTCCTTTACTTCCACAGCTGAGAAATACTTTTTTTAGATGTTGGTCAGATTCTCATTCCCTCTGCTCATGGGATTTTGCAAGGCTAGAGCAGCTTTCACACCCCCAGAGCTTCTCAAAGCCAGGGTCCTTCCATCCTTTTGGGCTAAGTGGAATGAGTGTGTCAGGACTCTTAGCATACAGCCCACCCAGGTTTGCTGACCTGCTGGCTGCAGTACTTGCTACAGTAATAAGGAAGGTCGATTGAAACTGCAGATGATAAGAACTGAATAGTTGTATCCCTGTGTTTTCTCCTCTGTTTTACATAATATGCTTGATTTCTGTACCTTGCATGGAGTTTAATTTAGTGTTTGCTGGGGTGGAAACTGTAGGACAAAGCCCTGCATGGAAACACATGCAGGATCGCATTTTTTCATGGATGTGGATGAGGGTTAGGTACTTTTCTCTTGGCTGAGACCAAGATGTTTCTGATCCAAGGCATACCTTAGATTTTAGATGCCTTTATAGCAAATTTTGGAGTGCCTGAGAAGCTTGTGTGCTTTCAAGTTAATTGGCAGCTAAACATACAAAGAAGGAGAGAAAGAGAGAAAGAAAGCAAGAAAGAAAGAGAGAGACAAAGAAAGCAAGGAAGAAAAAATGAAGGAAAGAAAGAAAAAAAGCAAGAAAGAAAGCAAGAAAGAAATCAAGAAAGAAAGAGAAAGAGCAGGTACCAGGCAAGAAGCCAGTGCCCTAGAGTCAGATAATGTGGAGAGTATCAGAAGTCCAAACACCTGGGAGGGAAGGGAGAGGAGCAGTATTAATGCACATAGAGCATGTACTAGCACAGCTTTCACAGAAATCATAAGAAATTGCTCACCTCCTTTATTCTCCTCAGCAAATCAAGCTGCAAATGGGATTTCAGACTGACTCGAATATATTTCATTAATGATTCTCTTCATTGCATTGCAGGTATTAAGGGTATGGCTGTTTGGACAATTACTCATAATCTTTTATCTACTCATAAATCAGGACAGAAATATAGATTTTTGCATTGCCTATGAAGAATGTAGGTCCACTTGGACACGGCTCCAGCACTTAATAAAAGTTCTAGTGGCAAGATCCAAGTACTGCATGAGAAACTCCTTTTAGGAATCCAGCATCCTGAAATGGTAAGTGTAGCTATTTATACATTAAAATCAGGATCAAATCTTCTTTTAAGAGACATAATCCTCTAACTCAAATTTATATAAGCTTTGAATGTTTGGGGGTTTGGGTTTTATCTAGATTTTGTTTTTGCTATTGGCTTTTTTGTTTGTTGGGTTTGACTGATTGATTGGTTTGTTTTTGAGGGGACTTTAAACATGTTTTCTTCAGCTCATTTTTTTGTTTAGTTCATAATATTTAGTTCAAGTTTAAATAAAATCAAACTTTCTCTGAATGAAATTAGAAATTTCTTCTGGTAGTGTATTTCAATAGCATATTCTGACACCTTCCTCTTAATTGGTTGTACTCTTCTGATTCTGGCTTCTACCACAAGTATCAAAAAAGTTGAAGAATTGCAAGGAACAGTATGCTTTGTGAAACATGAGGTGAGTGTGAAAACCCAAATGTATTTGACCTTAGGGTAGCTTTATTTTTAGTTATACTGAAAAGTCACCCAGAAACCTCTAATAACACATAGCACCATGAATTAATTTTTTTAACGCAAAGCTGACTCGCTAAAGTTAAGAAATATATACAACTATAATGTTTCTATTTTTGTGTCATGTAATTGGGAAGAAAAATATAGATTTATCCAGAAGAGGTAGAAAGAGCTTAGTTCTGCTTGCATAAATACACTCATGAGGAATATTTGATTCCCAAAATTTAGTTTACAAGAATTGACATTTTGCAATCCAGATTATTTTTTTTAAAGTTATTTATGGGATGGCTTGGACCTGGTGACCTGTTTCCTTAATTTTAATCTGCATAGACTTTAGATTCACAGGGAGTTTAAGGAGGCTTGGCTTTGTTTTACTGCAGATGTTATGAAAAATGCAAATTTAAAGAAAACTATGACAAAATGTTTAAGTTCTTTACCCAGACTTAAGATCTTGGATAAAATTAGTTAATCAGGACTAAAACTAGCCATCATACCCCCAAGTTTTCTACAAAAAATATAACACCACAGAGTATGAATTGTATCACACAGAGCTAACATGTATGAAAGCTATAATGTAAAATCTTTTACATTTTTATACAGCTAGATTTAAAAGGAAGCATACCAAAACACTCTAGTCCTTCCTCATTACTAGGAAACTGAGCATTGAAAACTGCAATCGTCAGTAAAAAGAAGTTGTACCTCAGGAAAGAGGAGAGGTAAAAAAAAAAGAATCAGGTGAAAGAATCAAAAGTTCATGTTCCATTCCAAAAGTAGAATATATCTCCTTAAATTAGGTTAAATAAGTGGTCTGAGCATTTCATAATACCACAAGGGGTTTTTTGCTCATATTCAAGATAAAACAATCAATATCAGAATAGACTGTTTCATGATCATACTTCAGTGAGAATGCTCAGAGGTGCGTAAGATCCTAAAAGAAACCTTTTTTACTGTGGGGATGATCGAATACTGAAACAGGTTATCTAGAGAGATTATGGCATATCCATTCCTGGAGATCTTAGAAACTCAGGTGAAGAGAGCCCTACATGCTCTACCTGCACCCACTTTAAGCAGGGAATTTGAACTAGAGGATCTCCAAAGCTCCTTGACAGCCTCACATACTCTATGATTCCGAGATAATTAGGAAAAAAATTGTATTGTCCAGTGATTTTAACACCAAAATTGATATTGACCTTGACAGGAAAATGAGAAATTTTGTTAAAGGCTTGACTGGTTTAATCTTCTCATGTGCCTTAATAGGGATGAAAAACAACCACAATGCATCTTTGGTACAGCTGTCCTCCTTCCTTATTTTCATACTCATATTGATTTCTCCATTCCTCAGACTGTTCTATCAGTGTGCAATGTGTACTTAATCACTGATGTAACACATCTTGTCCCTTGTTCTTGTTAAGGACATTCAAAAAATGTTTGTAACATTTTTTGAAGCCTTTAATTCATAATCTGACAGAAATGATTCATCTGTATCTTACCCAGGTGTGCAGACATCCAGGACCTGTGGTTGCAATTCTAACAGGAATAGTTACTGATAAACGATGACAAGATGATTAAAGCCCTGGAAAGACTTTTGTTAGAGGAGTGATGGAAGAAACCCGGACCCTTCAGTCCTGAAAATGATAATTTGAGAGGAGAGACAGAGGTCTGTAGAATTGTGCCTTGAAGGGAGAAAGTAAATAAAATTACCTTGCTGACTTGTCTTGCAGGGAGTTAGCAAAGGAAGTGTTTAAGGGTGAGGTTTAAAACAAAATAAATAGAGGTGGTTCTTCATACAGCAGAGGCTGCTACCTGTGGTATCATTCTTAGTCAAAGGATACTATGAACAAATAAAAACTTTTGGATATTTAAGGGCAGACGGAACAAGTACATGAAGCAAAAACCCGTTGGGGATTGCTCAATTGCAGGAAACTTCTCTGATTCAGGAAATAGTGGCAGTGAGTTTCTTACATGCTTGGCAAGTTTTTATGCTTCCTTTTATGGACAGGAGAAAATGTGCATCAGAATAAATGAGTCTTTGGTTTGACCCAATCTGGCCAGTCTTGTATGCCTGTATATTATACACTTCCATAGTCAGATTAATCATTTTGTATATATTGAATGTGTATATTTACCACATACGAAATTTCAAGTGAGACAAACTGTTGCAGAACTTAACAATTAAAAGTAGGAAAAAAAAATCCTATTAGACTTTCCAAGTAGCAGTGACTTAAATCCCAAATGTATTTCTATCAAAAAGGGTGAAAATAATTCTTCATATTACAATAATCTGAGAACAGAAAAATAAGTATCTCCAGTGCCTTTATAATAACATCTTAGTTTTTCATTGTATATGGTCAGGCTTACCTCATTATAAGGGGTTTTGTATGCCTGGGTTTTTTTGCTCATTGTCTTTAGAAAACAGGACTTATCCAATATTTTTTTTTTATGTGATGATAGGCTTTAGAAGTTAATCAACACCTATCCTAATGTGTGAAATCTTCCTCTGCATAGATTGATGGTTTCACAAGTTAACCTATAAGCAATACATTGAACTGTTCAATTTCATCATAAAAGGTACTTACCACCTACAACAAAAACTGCTGTATTCAAATTATATTTTTCTGTTTCTCCCATTCATTTCTGTCCTTTTTTCACTGGAAACACTATTTTAACTCTTTATACCATGACAGAATAAACCAAAGCCAAGGGAAGACATAGTTCAGCTACTATACATGCGTTTGCTTTCATTTCTTCTTCTGTAAAAGCTGCAAACCTCTGTTCCAAGCTTGTGTACCCTGCTATTACAGCAACTGGGTCCCATTTTGCATTATAACTGCAGATGAAAGACCAATACAAATAATATGATATTCATTACTTTTTCAAGTTAGTTAGCCATGGAGTCAGAAGGTCTCAAAGAGTAGTAGTGGTTTGTACGCCATTTGAAAAATGAGCAACTGAAGTGTAAATATATGACATTATGAACAAAAGGGAAATTTTTCAGAGCACCAGAATTCCTTTTTGTCTTCAGATGCACCAATTCAAGTCTGAGCTCTTCAAAATGTGGACTTTCTTTTATCATAGCTTATTTCTTTGTTGTAAAGACCAATGGGGCACTAAGATGTCTGGAAGCATAATCATAACCTAATACAGGTTGTGTACATTGCTAAATAGGCCCTTTATACGAGCAAACTAAAGACTACAGGAAGGGAATAAGATGACTCTGATTTGGTTTTAGCGCATTTTGCAGTTTACCAGGAAATTAATGGTGACATTACAAACCCTAAGAGTCTCATTAATTGTTCTTATTGATGCTCTTTATCCAAACCTATCCTCAATAATTTTAGCTTCCCATATGGGCAGTAGAAAAGAAAAATGCAGTAACCAATCAAGTATTTTCAGCACTTGTAAAATAGTTCACAAATGTTACAACATTAATATGTGAAATTGTAAAGTGGAAGAAAAAAAATTCTGTCTGATTTCGGCATATTCAAAAGAAAGCTTTTACAAAAGTATGTTAAAAAGTGTCTGCTTCAGGTCTGTCAAGTTCCATGCTGCTTTTAATATTGATTAGTATTGTGGGAGTACTCCACCGCCCTGGTCAAGCAGAGGGCTCATCTTATCTGGTGCTTATCTACAAACACAGAGTAAAAAGCTTTTCTTTCTCTAGAGTTTAGGACAACAGTGCTCATTTGAAACAGGCAGGACTGCATAAGGCAGGCATTACCTTCCAAGCGAGCTGTCTGTGTTATTTTCATCCTAAATGACAAACCTTGGAGTCTGTTGGTGTAAATTTAGTAGTTATTGAAGGGAATAACAGAATGATCACAGGCATGTCTCACTTTACCTGCTAAGATTATTTCATCCGAACTACAGTTGTCCAAGTTTCTCTGCAATTTGTTTTATTTTTCATCATTCTATATAATTTTTACATAGTAACAGAGAGGATAAATAATTATCTTCTTATCATCTGCAAAATCAGTGACAACTCTCTGTCCAACTTATTTTTCATTTTGTGCTGTTACTACTTGGTGTAGTCATCTGTATTGCTCAGATAAAATTCACTTTTAATTATGTTTTACTTAAGTTGTAGAATTTTGTGTCCCTTAATGCCAAGGGACATTTGCTCTGAGAACCTTTTATTATTTTCATTTATAAGATACTCTCTTGGTCGTTGATCTCACATGAAGGTAACTTGATCCTCACTCTTATACCCCCTGATTGGGTACATAACTCTGAATTTCACATTGCTCAGGAGAGCAATGTTAGAACCATTTAGAAAATATTATGGCTAAAATTTAAGTATCTGTATGCAGTTATTTATTGCAGTAGTCAACAGTTTGGAGATTTTCCCTGGCAAAATATTAAGACCTGGCAAAGTCACCCATAGGCAATTACAAGCTTTCTATCTAAATTCCACCTGAGAATTTCTTCAATATTTAGATATTTAGTGTCTCTGCCTTTAAATTAGTGCTATGAAGAGTTAACATATGAAGGATGAGGCAATTTTTCTCTTTCCATTTTAATTTCAAACATATCCTTGTTGTATATATTTAATTTGTTTCATGAGTCAAACAAAAAATTAAGGCAGTCAGGACTTTAGCTAGGATCTAATAGAGGCTATTTCCTTAGTCTGTGTCTGTTATGTCCTTGCTTCTCAAACAGGTCAGCAACAGATATCTTTTGCTGAAAAAAAACACTGGTCTTTTCTTTCTTTGAGAGAAGAAAGAGAAAAAGAATTAAGATATGCTACATATTATGCTTTGAGAAAGTCTTTTCACCTGGTCACAGGCAGATAGATATGTTGGCTTAATTTTCAGAAATTGACAACTAGCAGTTAAAGGCATCAGTTGGATAGATATCTATGACATCTGGGGATGTTTCCTAATGAAGGCTACTGTTTAGGTATCAGTGTAGTTTAGAATTAATGCATGGATATTAAACAAAACATATACATGGGCTTCCAAGCATCTGCGTCCCATCCACATGGTCAGATCTGCCTATGGAATAAAAAGGAAACTGTCCTACCAATGACGGTTGAGCGAAATGTGCTCTCATACACCTTGCAGAAATGCGCTGAGTGAGATCTGTTTATTGGACTTCTAATTCCTCTAGAAAGAACTCAATAAGTATTGTAAATATTGTTAATTTTCATTCTGGTTCATGTTGCTTCTTGGTGTATGTTAAGGTACAATGTTTTAAAAGTGCAATATCAAACATTTTATTATTTTCTTTTCCAATCTTGCTTATCTACTAGAAATTGATTTGGGGTTGGGAGGTGAAGAAAGGCTTTGGGTTTTCATTAACACTGTCATTGATTAACAGCCTCACTGCCCTCCTCAGAGGGAGCATGCCCTTCCCAGGATTGCAGTAACATGTCTCTCCATCAAAAAGTGCCAGAAAGAAAAGCAGTGCCCTTCACAGACATGATTGCCAGGCTCTCTGTCCTTGTGTGCTTCCAGAAAACTGAAGAGGAAGGGCAAGAAGCATTGCCACAACATTTTCCTGTCCTCATGCCATGGGCTAGACACTCCATGGTGCTGGGCAGAGCAGGATGGGACATGTCATTGGCAATAGAAAAGACAGTCATATTTCCAAGACTTCTGAGAGCGAGCTGAAAGGGAATACCTCATTTAAGTGGATGCTCACTACCTGCAACCCAGGTCTGAGCAGGAGAAATTTCTTTTGTCATGTAGTTTAAAACAGCAGTTTGGGTTTTGAAGCAGTAGCTGGGGGAGCCATAAATGTAGGTCTACTCTCCCCTCTTCCAGTGGAAACTCCTTCTCCAGAAAAATATTCATTCAACCATTTGAGAAAGTGATAGAGTTTGCTTCCTGTGCCTCCTGGTGAAGCCATACATCTGTGCAAATAAGGAAATTTTCATCCATCTCCCAAAAGACAGCATTGAAGAACCATAGCTCTAATTTACACCTTTAGTTTAATTTACACATTAGTCTAATTTACACATTTAGTTTCATTTGGAAGAGAATGAGTGAGACATACTTGTTACCCAGACCAGTCTTAGTTAGCAATAGTAGACATTTTGTATGAAAACAGTTAGAGGACAAAATTTCCTGTTATCATACTTCCAAATTTAAAAAGTTGCCATCCCACCTATAATATGCAAGGAGCTGAGACTCTTAGGGTGTGTGTCTGTCAAGAGTGATATATGTACCCTAATCAGGGAACATCTTATCTGCGTCAAGATAGGGGTTAGGCATGAGTTAAGCCTGCAGCTGCCAAGTGAGTCCAGGCCTGGGACAGTGGGGAGATCTGCACAGAGTCGCCACTCCCAGCACTTGTGGAGGATCCTTCCTAAAGGTGAAGATCTAAGAGAGCTGAAGTACCTCCAGCGTAAACGTGTCAGGTGTTTTCTATTTTAAAATCTTGAATCCGGGCATTTAAATTACCCCTATGTCCCATTTCATGTATCAGCCGTGCTAGACGACACCTTATGCTCCAGTGTCTGTCCTGTTTTGCACTGCAATGAGGAAAAATTGAGTTCTATCTTTAGCCATGCCTTTAAATATTGCAAACTTCCAGAAATGCCTTTAAAGGAGCATTTGTTAAAATATTTGTGCTAGAATTATCAACATGTGACTACTCTTTAAAGTTTGCAGACGTTACAAATTAATCCAAAGCATTAGGCTTACGTCCTACACACAGCTTTGTTTCTTTGTTTCAAATACACATAGTATTTGTTTCTTACTGTGAGACAACTTTTTTTGCAGGCTTAGTTTTTGTAGCTGTTAGTGCTCATTTAAGGAGATTTAAACACAAAAACCAGAGCCAAAAATGGCCGCTGGAAAACTTATCTGATATGGAGACCAGACAGAATCTGAATCTAAACAAAAGGTGATTGATATACTACTGGATATACTATGATTAGTTTTCTACTGAAATGAGCTAGTGAATCAAAACTAATAGTGTTATTAAATATTCTGGTATTTGCTGAGCAAATCAGACACAGAAAATTAGAGGTGTTTAAGGAAAGCTTATTGTCTTGATGTCATCTGATAAAACACACACACAGAATTGTAGTTTCTATTTACAAGTAACAAACATAGTAGATAGTATCTGCAAATTTTTATTATTATTTTTTAATTTCCACAATATTTGCTGGGGGGGGGGTGTTAATTAAATAGGCAGATCCTGTAATTTTAAGACTTGGCTTTCCCTGTTGGAGTGATGCTCATGATACAGAGGACAGCTTGAAAGCACAGACTCAAAAATTAAAATAAAAGGCACCTCTGGATGCCATGTACTCCAGCTAGCTTGCAAATTAGACCAGGCTGCTCAGGATTTAGCCAGGTTTTAGAAATCAACAGTGCTGGTGGTTTTGCAGTGTCTGGGTCACATGCCCCAATATTCAGGTAGCCCCACTCTCAGAAACTTGCATTATACTCATGAGGAACAGCAAAAAATATCTGTGTCTTAGGGTAAGTGGAAGAATAAATAAAATGAATGCAAAAATATACCATCCATTTGTCATTACTTAATTGAAACAAACAAATAAAAAACTCAACCCACACAATCTCTTCTGCCCCCCACAAAATACCGCCCCCAAAACACAAGCCACAAAATAAATTGTGATTAAGTCTAAATAAATCTAGATTAAGACACAGGAATGGCAAGAACTTTACTTTAAAAAACTGCTTGAGAGAAAGTAAATTTGAGGGGAGGAAGAAAACCTAAAATATACACTCTCTGTGAACTCTTGTTCACCAAAAGATACCCAGCAATGAGTCAGCTCCTGCAGGGTGGTAAATGCTAAAAAATTGTAAAGAAGAAAATAAGAGCAAGGGAGGAGACATATCCATTTTCACATTCCTAAGCAGCAACAGGATATGCCTTTCTCTGAAAAAACCAAGTACAAAAGCTCTCAGAGTTGATAAATAAATAGCAGTTAAAACTTATGAGATGTTAACTAATAGTAAGGGGTAAAGAGGTAGGTATGCCTAAGCGTCCAAAACCAAAATCTCTGGTAGATGACCTGAACAAAGATTACCACACATCTCATGATGACCAAGTAGCTTAGATACCAGTGGGACTTGGAATAGCAATTATGTCTTCCAGATCTCCCAGATATGGCATAAAAAACCCAAAGATATAGGTAAAAGCCACAGACACAGCTTTCCCAACATTATATCAATATTTGTCTCTAGAAGCTGTTCACTCTTCTGAGATACTAAGGACATGCTGTAAAGTCAGTATAATACAACATGGTTGCAGGGTTTCAAACGGAATCTCATGGATTCACAGAATGCTTTTGGCTGAAAGTTACTTCTTGATATTGTATAGTCCAATCCCCCAATCAAGCAGGTTCACCTAGAGCAGGCTTCCAGTGAACATGTCCAGTAGGGTTTTGAACACCTCTGTGAATGCAGATGCCACAATCTTTCTAGGCAACCCTGACAGAAAAGTGGGGTCTGTGTGTTCAGATGAAATATCATGTTTGAATTTTTGCCCAATGGGTCTTGTTCTGTCAATGGGCACTACTGAGAAGAATTTGATACCCTGTAAAAATGTAAAATCCACGTGTAAAATGCACATGTAAAATGCATGAAAAATAGTTAAGCTGGGAAGAATTCAAAGTCAGGCAATCCAAGAAAGAAAAGTACGTATATCATTCTGAAGGATAGTACTGTCAGTAAAAACTGAATTGAAGATATTTAGTTGGCAAGAATATATCATCAAATTGGAATGACTAGATTATTGAGTATTCATGTAAGAGTCACTGTCAAGAAAAATACAAGTTCCCTAAATATTAGAGATACCATATACTAGCCAAATATGAGTCAGGGCACTCAAAATCTACTATGCAGAAATGACAGTTACAGGAAATTGCAAGAACCCTTTTTGCTGTAAATGACGCAAATACTTTTTCATGTTAACTTCGATTTTCATTTCCAGGCAGCATGTCCACAGAAAAATCAATGACACACAAAGATGCCTTAGTAAGTGCTGTATATTATCAAAAAAGAACATTATTAACTTGTTCATGGTGACATGCAATTTTTCTTGGAAGATTATATACTTTCTTCCCTGCAGAAGTCCATCTAATGTTCTCTCCTCATTTTGAGGTATATCTCACCTGTAAGCACAAACTCATCTCCATCTGTGCACTGACCCCTCATAGAGATGCTTTCTTCTCCCAGTCCCAACTACATCCTTGTCCTGTTTCTCTGATGGCTTTCTGTGGATACCCAGCCATTGCCGTATGCTAACATGACTAAAAATCCCACTCACACCCTCTATTGAAGGTCTCCTTAGTGCTTTTTGTCTCACAGCTGGAAATATCAGCAATATATTATAAAATCATAGGAGCATACAATGGTTTGGATTGGAAGGGACCTTAAAGCTCATCTCATTCCAAGCCCCTGCCAAGTCTTAGCACTCACTTCATGACTATCAACTTTATACCAATTATTTTCCCTTACAGAAATATGCTTTCATGCTAATGTTTTCTTTTCTAATTTAATTAGACAAAGGTTTTTTCACCTGTCCCAGATATCTGCAACTTCCCCCAGTATGAACAATGAATTTTTTTACAGACTTAGGTAAATGCATCTCAAATAGACTTACAAAGGTACTGTTAGACAGGATTTGTAATAGCAGCTCATTTAAGATGAAAAAGAAGTCGTCAAATCTTTGTACATCAATATTCTAAGAAAGAAAATCAAGAAAGGAGAAGGTCTGTTCTCTGGGTAAAAATTAGCTTTGTCATGTAACAAAGCTTAAGTGTTCTGGGCTACCAGGTCACAAACAAGATAAATTACCAAAAATTTTCACCATAGGTACAGGTTTAATGTTACAGGACTATATTGTTCATAAAATCATGGAGAGATTATCTTTACAACACTGAGGAATGGATCCCCAAACCATGTTTCTTCTCACTGCCTTCCTAAAGAAGAACAGTTCTAATAATAAATGTGCTGTAATAATAATTATTCTAAAACCTCAAAAGGAGAGACCAATTGTGTTGCACAAATAGTTTGTCACATTTTGAAACTACTCAATAGCTGTAGACACTTGTCAACAATTGATTGTTTAAAAATATCTTTTTTAGAAAACCCAAACATTATATTTAGCATACAGTAATCTGCAATACCACTATTTGAAACCATCGCCAGGAATCCCTAGCATGAGGTGGAAAATGAAAATGGAGTTGTCCTAATACTAGATTTTGGGCTCTGCTCTGGAGAGGTGTGAGGCCACTGCTGCCCACTGTCCTGCAACACACGCACCAGCTCTACCAGGGTCCCTGCTTGACCACTGTGCCCTTGTGAGGTGCAGCAGTCCTCTGCAAGGTGGACAAGGCAGCAGCCTCTAGACCTCCACATCCAGGGGTTTCCTAGTGGGAGTTTAGTGCGTATTGATGACATTTGCTGGCATTTTCACTTCAGGGAGGCACAGATGTGTTTGTTTCTTGTGTTTGTTGAATTCTTCTCTGCTGATGTGACTTTGTGGTCTGTCTCTCACTGACTCATGATCTAGGAGAAAGCAATATGCATCACACAGCTATGTTATCAGAGTTAGAGTTTACAGATTAATACTGACTCATTAGTTGGACAAATAGTGAAAGTTTTCTCAATCTATTAAAATACTTTTTTCTATTAATGCAAATTCTGAGCAAAATGTGTATCTATTGTTTCTTCTAAATCAACTCAGAATATGCTGGTACTTCTGCTGTATTTCTTTGACCTGGAATTTTACTTGTACTGGAGCTGTTCTCTTTGGTTCAAGGCAAATAAATGTTTTTTAATAATTGTACTCTATGTTAATAATCACAGACACCTGAGAGACCTAAAAGAAAGACTGAATCCTTTCTGAATCCCGGGTACGTCCTGTGCACTCAAAATGTATATGCTTCACTTGAGATAGGTTGCTGCAGCACACTTGCAAGACCAAGGTGATTGCCATCAGTCAGGAGCTCCTGCTGGAAAGCAGAGCCCTGAACAAATTGCTTGAAGTTAGAGGTAGCGGGCTTCCAAGGACCTTCCATTTTTTTTCCCAGGTTCAAAATTTAAAAGGTTTATTTGCCCTTCTGTGCTGGTTTTGACTGGGATAGAGGTTTGTTTTTCCCATATGAGATTGTATGCAAGTGTGTTTTGGATTTGTGCTAAAAACACAGGGTTGTTTTCATTACTGCTGAGCAGGGCTTGGGGACAGCCAAGGCCAAAAAGGCTGTCTCTCCCTCCACCCACTCCACCAGCAAGGAGGCTGGGTGTGCACAAGGATCTGGGAAGGGACACAGCCAGGAAAGTTGACCCCAAATGACCAAAGGAATATTCCAGATTATATGGCATCATGCTCAGTATTTAAAGGGGGAAGAAAGAGGAAGGAGATTGATGTTTTGGAGTGATAGGCTTTGTCCTCCCAAGTCACTGCTACTGTGATGGGACCCTGGTCTCCTGAGGATGGCTGAACAGATGCCCAACCCGGGGGGGAACTGATTTCTTTTTTTTTTTTCCTTGTATGTGCAGCTTTTGCTTTTACCATCTGTCTTTATCTCAAGCCATGAGTTTTCTCACTTTTACTCTTGTGATTCCCTCTCCCATCCAAGGTGAGCAAGGCTGGGCAGTGACTCTGGGTGGCTGGGGTAAAACCATGACAGATCCAGGCCATCAGCTGGCAACTGTCTATTTGCCAGCAGGGAGGTCAACTCTCTACATCACCAGTGCCTTCCCACGCATACACGACTTGACTCTACTTTCCCCCTTATCTCTCATTACCTCCTCAGCCTGTTGCTTTCTTGATGACCACCCCAGCTTATCCTCTTTCCCACCTTCCAAGGCTGCCTGTGAAGTCCTTGTTCCTCTAACCTGACTTGTGCCAGTGGTGGAAAAACAGCTCTGTAGGTCCTTCCTCCCTCCACACTTTGGCAGGTTTCTTGATGGGGAAATGTAGTTGGGGATTAAAGTGGCGTTTCAGCCTTCTCTCACAACAAAATAACATAAAGCTGACAGGCCTGTCTGAAGTCCCTTGCAATTGTGGAATAAGGCCCATCTCTTCCTGTTCCCTTATTTTCACACCAAAAGGAAGAGAGACAGAAGAACAGCCAGCTGGAGAGTTGCTGAAATAGGAAGGTCCTGCTCCTTCATGTAACCTCACACCCTCCACAGCTCTCAAAAATTAGTCTCCACTATATGTCAGAGTCTCTATATTTTATAGAGATTATGTTATTATATTGAGTAGATCAAGTTACTCAGAGCCCTGTCCAAACTCCATCTGAATGTTTCCAAGAGAGGAAGAGTAGAGAGGCATCTACGAGCAAGATGGAAGACTTTTCTTTCAGAGAGGAAGGAGCTAACAGTGTGGTACCCCTTAGTTCAAAAGTTGTAGGTTTTTGTTGAGTCGTTTTTCTTTCTTGAAATTTGGACCCCTGTTTGTCTGCTTCTCAAGTAGCTACATTAATTATTGTCTGCTAATCCAGATAATTGTAAATTAACTGTCTAGGTACTATTAGAAAGTGATCAGGAATATCCATCTTCATTTTGGGTGTTCAGGAGAAAAACCCCACAAAGCAAGAGAATCAAGACTTTAAACTTGTTGATCCTGTCATCAAACAGGCTTCAAACTCCAACTGCAGATTTATGCCCAGAACTGCTCTTGCTTCAAAGCTTATATTAAACTTGGCCTCACTTTGCCACTGTTTGAAAAGTTACATTACTCCAAATTAGCCTTCAAGTGCCACTAGGTCCTCAGCTGAAAATAATGTAAATTTCTGTGAGCAAAGACAGTTTTTTGTGGCCAGCAAACACACTTGCAGAATGTTACAGTAGGAAATATTTACACTGTGCTTATTCCTTCTTTCAGTGATGATGGATAACTGTCATTATTACACAGACTTTTACTGCAGTGCTATGAATGTCACTCCATTGTTCAGATGCAGCCCAGAAAGCCAAGTGTGTCCTGGGCTGCATCTAAAGCCCTGTGGACAGCAGGGGAGGGAGGGGATTCTGCCACTCTGCCCGGCTCTGGTGAGACCCCACCTGCAGACCTGCCTCCAGCCGTGGGGTTCCAGCACAGGAAGGACACGGAGCTGTTGGAGAGAGTCCAGAGAAGGGACACCAAGGTTATCAGAGGGATGGAGCACCTCTTCTAGGAGGAAAGGCTGAGAGAATTGGGATTATTCAGCCTGGAGAAGAGAAGGCTTTGAGCTGACCTAATTATGGCCTTCCAGACCCTGAAGGGACTCCACGAGAAAGATGGAGACGGACTATTCACAATGGCATGGAGTGACAGGCCAAGGGGGAATGGCTTCAAACTGAAAGAGAGTAGATTGGATATAAAGAAGACATTTTTTGGGAGGGTGGGAGGGTGGCATACGTTGCCCAGGGAAGCTGTGGATGCCCCATCTCTGGAAGTGTTCAAGGCCAGGTTGCATGGAGCTCTGAGCAACCCAGTCTAGTGGAAGGTGTCCTTGCCCATAGCAGGGTGGTTGGAACAAGGTGATCCTTAAGGTCCCCTCCAACCTTCTGTGATTTAGCAAAAGAAGTCAATGATTCAGAAGACCAATACATAATAAAGTGAATGACCATTTCACATAAATGAAAAAAAAACAATCCAAGGCTTGAAGGGGACCCTTTCATCATTTCCTATTGCCTAAGTACAGCTGTGGCTGTACTGTGCTATGGCTACCTGGTCAAAAAAACCCACAACAGTCTCAGCCTTGCGTTGTGCCCATCTTAGTAAGCATCCAAAAAAGTGACATTGCAGTGCTATTTCTAGAAGGTTGCTAGAAGTCTGCATGGAGTCCCACAGCTTTGCATGAGATTGGCTCTCTGGCTTTCACCTCCAATTACTTAGAGGCTTGTACCTCAACTACCCATGTAAGCAGCAGTGTATAATCATACCTGCTTGGCAATACACAGTCATACCGATTGTAGTGTGGTTCTCCTCATGAAGTACTCATCTCAGAAGTACTCTTTTTGGAAGTACTCATTTGCTTCCTACTTGAATTAAATGGCAGCAGCTGCCAAGTGTTGAAGTACTCGAAATAAAAAAAAACAACAAACTAGAGTGTCAAGTAATTCTTCTATAGTTTTGGACTTTTAAGCAGAGTGTTATTGAAGCTCAAGAATACTTCGTGTTTTAAGAATGTTTTCTCATGGTTTAGCCAGCATAAAAATTAGTTTGCCTGCCTTATTCTACTTTACACAGGTTTTTCATCTTTTAAAATTTTTTTTCATTTTCATCAGCAGCCTCTCTGCTCTTTCTTAATGTGTTGCTTTCTCTCTCCTAGCTGAGTGGGCAGTACTACAGTGTCAATGTTAGTCCTTTCCTGTTCAGGCATAGGATTTTAATCCACTGGGATTCACTATTATCAGTACGAAATACCTCTCTCTAGTGTGTTTCTTAACACAATGGAGAGTAGCTGCTCCAAGAATTTACACAGTCTGCCAGCTCTGAGTACTCTGAGACCTACATTAATGGTTTCATGATGACTCCACTTCTTACTCAGAGTTTCTGAGATCCTAGTGTTTCCTATATCCTCTTCTAAAACTATGCACTGACTCACTGAAAAGAGAGCTAACAGATTCAGTTGTAGACAAAACAAAAAGTCTGACAAACTATACTAGGCCACATAAAGAAATATTTACTTCTCATGGAGTTTCGTATTTTTGAGAAAAAACTCTAACAATGGGATACTCCAGTTGTTCCCGTGCCACCTGATGAACAATGAAAATATCACATTGGGTTATGACTTGGGGACTGAAATTTTAGGCACTGTAAATTGTTACCTCTTGAATCAACTTGTCAGAGAACTCACAAGACAAAAACCAAAGTTGGATAAACTGTAGAAAACCCAAGCAACCTGGCTCAATCCATAAGCCTCAGACAGAACTGTAGAACTTACCACAAGCACAGGGTGCTCAAGAACAGTATTTTTACAGAAGAGGAAGAAAACCCCTGATGAATTAATATTTTATATAAATGGGCTGGGTGTGGGTGCACTGATTAACATAAAAATAATGAAACTTCTTAGAGGGAGTTTGGGAATAATAGGTCAAAATACAAATCATTGGCAAACATCATGGATATGTTATTTACTAAACCAAGTAAATGCTTATGGCAAACGAATGAGGACTGTAAAGACAACACACACACACACACAGAGAAAAAGCAACTGGATTCCACAGCAGAGTGATGGTTATCCAGTTGTAAGACAAGGCGTTTTTTAACACAGGCGTCCAGTACAAATAAAACGTAGAGACACCAATGAATTTTTGAGAAATTAGACATAAAACCCCTATAGGGCAGGCAAAGAGAAGAACTACCTAAAGACTTAAAAACAGAATAATTAGTGTATTTTCATTTATTCTGGAAGCTGACACCATGCCAAAGAAGCTATGGAGTCAACAGACAAAAAAAAAAACCATAAAAGAATGCTCCAGTAAAAGAAACACCTATAGCTGTGAAGTATTGCATTGCTCCTTTTTTGGCACATGAAAAGTCTAAAGAGTTGGCTGAGAATAAAATTTTGGTTTTCTCAGAAAACTGCTTTGAATGAGATGCTGAACAGGAAAAATCTTCCAGGTCGAGCTTGAAAAGAACAAGACATGAAATAGCTGAGATGGCAACAGTGGTGTGGAACTTCTGGTCAAATACGCCCTGGCAGAGAAGGACTGGCTGGTGTCAAGAGTGGCCCCAGATTCTCAGTGGGTGTTCCGGAGTGGACCAGACTAGCTACCACCAAGTCTGACAGCAGTGCTGGGTAAATGTATGACTACAGCAATGAAAAAGAGGATCTGCAGATAGCAGAGACAGGGTCACACTCAGGAAGAAACAGCACCGGTTTTGTAGGAGACTGTGCATAACCAGCATTACTAGTTTGCTCTGAAGCAATCAGCTGTGTAAGGAGAGTCATACATCAGTCAGAATTACGAAAAAATTTTGACAAAGTCTCCTGTGAAAGTCTCTTAAAGAAACTAAAATGTCATGGGAGAGTAAGATTGACTAACAACCAGCTCAATGTTGAGAAATAAATGGTAGGAATAAATTGTGAGGTTTCACAATGACAGGACACTGTCAGCAAGATCTCTCAAGAATTAATGTTGACCCTCTCGTACATGACCTAGAAGAAAGAGTTGAACAGTGAGATGACAACTTTTGCAAATGGAATATAAAATAATTGACATTTGTCAGTGCAACTTCTGGCAGCTACTCTTACTGTAAAGTTTGCACAATATGGAGTGACAGAGTGCTAAAATGGCATTCAATAGTGATAAATGAAACATAATGTGGAGAATATGTGAATGAACATAATGTGAATGTGTACGTGAGGAAACTGCCCTACCTGTGTTTTCTAGGTTAGATATAATTGTTCAGGTTGTTAAAAATGAAGTCCAGTCACCTGCTAAATTTAAAGGTTTTTAATAAAGAAGAACAATAAGGGACAAAAGATAGAGTAAAAGGATTACAGCATCTAGGTGATGCTGGGTACCCTTGGCACAGAACCAAGAGCACAAAAGCCTAAGTAAGACACTCTCTTTATATACATTTCTATTGCATCAGTCTGTTACATAGTCATAGGCAAATATGTATATTCATACTTTTTCCTGAAAAACACATGGCCTTTAAGATATGTGAAGAATTCTTCTGTATGTTGATTCTTACAAGATTTGTAGGTAGAGATGTCCGGTAACAGGAGTCTGTTATATCGTGCGTATCTGAGATTGTCATTTCTGTGTTTATTTGAGATTGTCCTGGGGCTGGAGTTATCACTTCTATGTTTTCTGGGGCTGGAGTTATCACTTCTATGTTTTCTGGGGCTGGAGTTATCCCTTCTGTGTTTATCTGGGATTGTCCTTGGGGCTGGAGTTATTACTTCCTAAGGCTGAAGTCGTCACATCTGTGCTTACCGAATTAAGCTTATAGTTTGGTAGTAGCATTTGACCATACCTTTGGTTAGCTATTTTTCAACTATTTCTAGGGTAAAACAAAAGAAAAAGCATTTAATAATGGTTACATTTCTACAACGTAAGGGTTAATATTATACACATAGCATTCATTATTTGCGAAAAGCCAACACTATAATATGTATTTATAACAAGGTCATAGATGTTAGAGCCATTAGTGCAGAAGTATCTAGAAAAAAACAAATAAAATACTGGAACCCATTAAAAACACAATATTTACAGATAATGTCTTTTAACAGATCACGTGGTTTGAATCTAAAGCTTTTCTTTGGTTGCAATATTACTCCTAGTTACGTGAATTGGAAAAGAGCTAAAAATAAAAATGATTCTGCGATTGTGTATATTCACAGACTTCATTACAAATACCAAGTGCAGTTCTGATTCTCTCATATGAAAAAGAAGAGACAAATCAGAAAAGTCTGGGTGTGTGCAGCTCGAGGCTTCAGTCCTTGCCCGGATCCTGACGGAGAGCCTTCGACCGTCGGCACCCAGTAAAGGGGGACGGAAGAGATTCCAAAGATAGCCGCAGGAGGAGCCTCTGCACAGAGCACCACGACAGCAGCACTGGCAGGGGAATGCTGCAAGAGCAGGGGTGGCAGATGCGCAGCAGCGGGATGGTCAAGCCAGAAATAAAGAGGCGGGGATCTGGCCTGGATTCTGGGAGGGGTTATTCTCGGGGACGACCAGGGACCAAATCCAAAAATCAATGGGTGGCACAGAGTTTTAAAGGGGGGAGGTACAAGGGTAGGTGCAATAACTGTAACCAATGGGGGAACAACACAGGAGCGTCCAGGGCATAACAGGCATAACATTGACAAATCTCGAGGGTCCAGGAGGGAGGGTTAACAGCAGTATCAAATGAGATACCGAGTATAAAAGAATATTCCAGAAACAGGGTGGGGTAACTGGGAGATGGACAATTAGACTGACAGGGTAAAAGGCGGGGAGTGGAGCCCAGGGAGAAACCAACCAGGAATAGGGGTAACTGGGACAAACCATTTACAAAACCATACAAAAAACATATAATGAATGAGTAGACAAACGCGTGCACCGCAACAGAAAAGGAAAGGTGATGGAGTCCCTGTGATGGGATGTTCTGGTGTGGTTTCTAATTGTCACTGTTAATTGCTGTTTCTTCCCCAAATGGTTTGTCCCCTGTTTTCCGCCATAACTGTTAGTTCATCCAGGGACTTCGTACCACGCCCCATTCCCTGTCACTCAGTGTGCTAAGTCTTCTCCCCTGAGTTTTGTACTACCCTTTACTCTGGAAAGTTCTCTACTACTTCGTGTCCCATTGGGGATTTTAAATTACGCCACTCCCTTCTCTTTCCCCATTAAGCCCGTGTTATGCCAATCCTACCCTGGACCCTCCCAAGTTGTAATTCTACTGGTTATCCCGTCTGCACCACCCTTGGTGCCACCCCACCTGAAAAACCCCTGCACACCCTCAGCACATTGTCTTCGTCCCTGAACACTCCCTGGTATAAAACCTTCCTTGGAACTCACATGAAGACCTCTCTCTCGTCCTTTGCCTTCGCCTGTGCTTTCACTCCCTGGCTCGCTGTGGTTTAACCCGCTGGCAGATCGCAGCACAGCTCTGCTGCATGGAGGCTCTGGGGACACTTGCTCGCTACGTGCAGCAAAGGGTCTGAGTCTGGGCTGCCCCCGAGCTGCAGATCTGGTGCCCGAAACAGGGACCTGCCGCGCCGTGTGGAGGCTCCTGGGGATACTCACTTGCCACGTGCTGCAAAGGGTCTTAGTCCGGGCTGACCCCGAGCTGCGCAATGGGAGACTTAGGAACTCTTCCACCAGCAAGAGATAACTCTGGATGGGGATTTGTAATATTTCTAACAGACAGGAAAAGGGGTGCATAGGGAATGAATATGCACTGTTTCTTAGGACAAAAGGCACGTGAAACTCTCAGACATTAGATTTAAACCAGACAATGGAAGCATTTTCTTACAGAACTTATTGTCAAGCTGTGGCATAAATAGCCATAAGAACCATGGAAACAAAATATTTGAATGAAATCAGGCAGGGCTCAGATCTGCTAATGCTGGGTAGGTCCACTGAGGGACACTGAATGTCACTGATGGAAAGCTGCCTCCAGCTAAGGAGATCCTTGAACTCCTGACGTCAGAAACTGTATTAGTAAGCCTAGGCAGAATCCATTTGATACATGACCTGTTTCTAGTACTCTTTTCCAAAGTATTAATTTCTTGAGACAGGATAATAGAGTAATTGCAGCATTATGGGCCTCGGTCTTGATTTTCTGTTCTCCTGGGTCTGTTTCAGTCCTATGCTTGGCAAAAGCAGAGATTAAGCTGAGTCCTGACCTCCTTTCTGCCACTCATGAAGTGTGGGAGGCTGGTAGTGAGTCTTTTGACAAGACCATAGTTTAGCTCATGATGGATGTAGTAGGGTTATTTCTGGATGTCTCATTACTGTCCTTTCTCCTTCACAACTTCTCTGAAGCTCTTCTCTTTACTGGAATTTGCCCTCCCCAGCTTCCTCAGCTTGGCAGGTACATGGCTCTGCTGAGTCAGGACCAGGCCACCCACTCTCTCCAAAAGTCCAGGAATCCCAAAACTTTTCCACCAGGAAGCACAAAGCCTTGCAGGCCCTGTGCTCAGAAGGGTGTACAACCCAAGAAGCCCCTTCATTGAAATGGGGGGTTTCCCTGCTACACCAAATGAACTCTCAAAGCAACAACAGGCACAAGGACACACAAAAGGGTCAATCCAAGTAAGAATCAAGGCACCCCTTGGGAGTAAGAAATTCAGATATGACCATATAAATATAAATAAATCCATTCCCTAAGTATGTTGCATACCATAATTTAAAAGTGTATAATCGTAATTTAGAAAAGGAGTGGCAGCATCATAGAACGTCATCTTGACACATAATTTTTCTTGAATGTGCTACTTCACACACTCCTGCTGCTTGGGTCTTGCTGTACTAAACATCCTTCTGCTCAAACTGTTTGAGAATATTTATAAATCTATCTTTCTTGTCAATTCTTCTTAAACTTCCATTGTAATGATGGAATTAGTTTAAGTTTAAAGATGAAAATACCAAATCAAATACCCGTTTTGAAAATTATAGAATCATCGGACAATTTAGGTTGGAAAAGACCTCTTGGATCACTGAGTCCAAACATTACAAGTCCACTACTAAGCTGTGTCCCTGAGTACCATATCGACAAGATTTTTGAACAATTCCATGGATGGTGATACTAGCACTTCCTTGGGCAGCCTGTTCCGGTGCTTGACAACCCTTTCAGGGAAGAAATTTTTCCAAATATCCAATCTAAACCTCCCCTGGTGCAACTTGAGGCCATTTCCTCTTGTCCCATTTCTTGTTACCTGGGAGAAGAGGCCAATCCCCACTCAGCTACAACTCCTCTCAGGGGGTTGTAGAGGGAAATAAGGCCACCCTCTTGAGCCACCGTTTCTCTAGGATAAACACACACAGCTCCCTCAGCTGCTCCTCATCAGATTTGTGCTTCAGCCCCTTCTCCAGCTCTGTACCTCTTCTCTGGACATGCTTCAGAGCAAAACATACAAAAAAACGCTAAAAAAAGGGGGATTCAGATGGGTAAGATGTGGATCATTTCTAAAGCAAAAAGAAAAACATTTATGAAATTTGTGAAATTCCCAAAATTTATTTCTTTTTTTCTAAGGAATTGCAACAGCCTCCTCTAGCATCCTTGGCATTGGAGGGAAGGAAAGTGATTATTGCTCATATTTTTAAAACCCTGTAAATCAAACATTCTAGCCACAGTCTAACTTTCTGTTACTAAGATTAAAGCAAAAAATGCTATTAAAACTAAGCATGTTCATCAACTTAAGAAAAAGCAAACCTCATCATGTGATTTGTAGCTTAAAATGTCATTTTCAACAAGATTCAGAATCTCTCAGCTGCAAAGCTGATTCTATTTTCTCTTGAAAAAGAAATGCTGACTATGAATTATTAGAAGTCTGACCTTTAAAAGTAGTTTGAACAAATTTTGGTTGTTCAGTTCAAGTACAAATGCTCTGAGGCAAAATAACATCTCTCAAGAGTAATGAAAACAAATGCAAAGAGCAAAGTGTTGTGTTCTCTTTCCATCAGGGAAGAAAGATACTGATCAATGACCTTAAGCTATGATATAGCACAGACATGAGAAAACACTGTTTGAACAGAAGCACTTCAGAAACTTGTCTAGAACAGTCATGTTATTTTCATAGCTTGGTGTGATCAAGCACATGCTGACAGGCCCTCTGTCAGAAATAGTGTAGATATGTATGGTTATGCCTTGAGGAAGGGTGTAAATTATCATCTCTTGGTAGCTGTTCCAGCTCTATGTATTTTTATGAACAAAAAATATTGCCATTGTTTATATTCACTTCTGAAGTACCAGCTGTTTCCTTCCCTCATTCACTAACTGCTAATATATTTTTAAAATAGCTCCATTTGCCTGTCATAATCCCTGACAGTTGTAATTTAATTGGATTGTTACCAACTATGATTGAACTTTTAAAAATAATCTTATTCCTTTATACTTGCCCTTAATTATGATAATGACTGGCTTCAGAGAGACAAAGGGAAAATTCTTTCTGTAAATATCACCATCAAAAGGGGGAAGACAACCACAATACTGTCTTTACTCACCATTGGCTTTTCCAAGCCAAACAGCTTCTATCTCAGCTACTACATTAAAATCTTCCTTGACAAAAGTCTTTTTTCCTGGGTAAATCTTTTATTCTCTACCAGGGTTCAGTAATGAAGTAAAAGACTTTCTCAGAATGGTACAGGAATCTCCAGCAGCCTTAAGGAATTTCCCTGAAAATCACTCTTCTAAGAGGATAAATATTTACAGAGAGAGAATATCATGAGCCAACTGTCTAATAGCTTTTTGGGGTTGATTTTTTTTTT
>VZRO01000505.1:90092-144655 GCA_013397915.1 Daphoenositta chrysoptera
TGGATGATGATCACATTGGTTTAATCAGAGATTTAAAAATAGCTCATGTTGATGCTGTGTTAAATACGGCTTTGGCTCTGGGTCTGTCCCTGGTTTTCCTCTGTTCCCCACAAACATGGTCACCCCCAGCAGAAAACAGGATTGCCCACAGGTGAGATGGTGTTGCTTTGGGGAGGTACATGGATGATGTTTATTGAAAGATCTGTGTTATTTAGTTTGTGATTTTCATTTTACTGCTCATCTTTTCTTAACATGTCATCAATAATGACCTCAGAGGCTTGTGGGGTGGACTGTCTTCTCTCCTCTTTCTCCTCATCCAGCACTACATCAAATATTGGGAGGTTAGAATAGAATAGAATAGAATAGAATAGAATAGAATAGAATAGAATAGAATAGAATAGAATAGAATAGAATAGAATAGAATAGAATAGAATAGAATAGAATAGAATAGAATAGAATAGAATAGAATAGAATAGAAATCTGAGACTGTGTGGCTCAAGCTTGCATGACATTTCTGTTTCTGGCTAAAATTGTGGTACAGAAGTTTGCCTGTGGTTAAAGAATGGAGAACTATCTCTCCAGGAACAATGATCTGAGGTGTTGCGTAAGTATACATTAGACATGGCACATGCAAGTGTCTTCCAGAAGATGTTCAAGTCTCCCATGAGGAGCAAGGCCTGCAATTTTGAAGCCTCTTCCAGCTGTTTAAGGAAGGTTTCATCCAACACTTCTTCTCAGTATGGTAGTATATCAAGGATACTGATCATGGTGTCCTTCCCACTTGTTCTACCTTCCAAGCCACCCTGTAGTAAAGCTTCATGCATTTGAGCCATTCCCTCTTCCCAGTGTACATTTCCATCCATATATTCTGTATATAATAATGTAGTGCTCAAATGATTAGTCAAACCTGGCTAAAAATTAACATATTTAGCCCAGGAAACAAGAAATCAGTTATAAGGGAACAGGAACAGCCTGTCTGCATTTCCTTATGTTACTGCTTCTGTTGATTTCCGCTGGGTAAGAAGGTAGCTTTATTCTGACACTTTCTAAAATATAGTACCTATTATTAGTATTGGAACAGGCCTTCTGCCAGCATTGTCATTCTTTCAATACTCACTTAGGAGAGACTGTACTAAATATTCATAGCTTTAGCCCATGTATGAGATATGCTCTTTCAAAATTGGAAAGATATGGCAAATTCACATAGAATGCAAGATAAAAAGGAACATAGTAAAATGTAGAACCTTTTCAATTAGTTGTATATGTTTGTTATGTTGAAAACAACTTTTTGAAGAATTTAGTGGATACCTTCCTCATACTTTTTTGGGACAGGCAACGTGAACTATTTTGTAATGTCCGTAATTTTAGGAGCCATTTAGTTCCCACTCCTAAAAAATACTGGAGTTCAAATGGCTTGCTTTGCAGGGATTTTTTCCAATTTCTCTGCAATAAGTTTTGGAATATCTATAATTTGAATATCAAAACCCAGATTCATTAGGGGCTAGTTTTGTTTCTGTTCCTAACAAATTCCAACTTGGGAATTACATTCTTTCTTTTTGCAATGCCTTATCTAGAAACTTTTTAAGACTCTCCTTCCAAATAGCTGATTTATCTGTTGTGTGGTGTTAGCAAGTGGAGTTGAACAGAGTTGTTGAGTGATTCAGTGGCTGGGGTGTAAAATACTGTGTGATTTCTTTACGTATGGCACTGTCGGTATTTTCTTTCCCCTTCTGTGCAACTACAAAGTAGAAGTATCCTGAAAAGCTTATCTGGAGTTATCTGTAAAAGTAATTAAGACCTCTTCACTGAAGGAGATTCATTCTCCATTAGATTTGATCCTTACAAGAAAGAAATTACAAGCCTTCTTCAGGAACTGTTAACCCAATACGTAGGATGCGAAACTTAACCATTAGATGCAGAAGGTTCCGACTTCTCATCTCAATTACTTTGAAAAACTGCTTGGATCAACAGTGTCTCATGGACTTCCCAAACTCACGGGTGAGCTCTCTTCTCCAGATCCAAGAGCTGTGATACTCATAATCTTATTTCTCCTAAAAGCAACCATATCTGGAAAATGGTAAAAGGCAATATCCAGAATTTTTAAACTTCATATTTTTTCCTAGTATCTGGCATGATATACTTGTATATGTGTCTCAGTGTAAGAATGGGAGAATGAAAGTTTCCTCTGTGTGCTTTCTGCCCCAAATAGCTGCGTTCAGGCCAGCAGTTTCTCAGACACACACATTTTTCTTCAAAGTTAAAAGCTATAGGAAGGTGAAAAATTTACCTTCTGTTACCTGCATTTACTTCTAAAATCTAAGTAGAGAAAAATGTCCTGGAAAATATTTTTTTATTCTATCCAGTTTATCTAAAACATTTTTGTGGTCAGTTACACACACAAAAATAGTGTATTTATCTACTTTTTCATATACTATAATTAGTGTTTCGGTGTCTAAACATAACCTGCATACACTTAAAGTGGTTTTGTCAAGTCCTACCAGATTTAATAAAGCATTTACCAAAACCACAACAAATACTCACTCTGTCAGAAAGGTATAATGTATTAGGGAGTTCTTTCAAGAGACTAATGGAGGTTTTTAACCATTGTAAACAGACTGAGACTTCTCATACCAGGGATTTTAACTGGTGAGATCATAATTTTTCCCACTAATTTCCTGCTTTCCCAGTGAATTTTGGACTCAATTTATTTTAAAATATTTTTAAATGCTCAAAGGTAGAAAATTCAGCTTCATGTGATCAGATGGCCAATTCTGGTATCACTGTTACATGCTGAAACCCCCAAGCCTCCACCCCCCAAGAGACTACTTTGACTGTCTGGTATTAAGTACTATTTAAAGGCAGTCCATGAAATCAATCAAGCTCAAAGTTTTGAGGGTCAAATTACCTTAGATGTTTAACGCTGACTTGCTGGTGTGTTCAGCAGTGCAATGCCTTGGAAGCTGTGATTAGAACCTGCCAGCAGTCCAAAACTGCAAAGAGGAGTTGAAATTCTCTACTGTTCTTGGGCTGGCCTACTCAAAATGGGGTTGGACAGAGCTTGGTAATCATAGAACCATCAGTCAGAGCAGCAAGAAGAAGCAGATGGTATTTGAATGATCTGTTCAAGTGAGGGGACCTGAGGGGTTTACTCTACTCAGCAGAAGAGAGGTTGGACAACTTGATCCCCTGCAAGGACGTTGTCTTAGTCCAAAGACTTAAGTAGGACTAGTTCCTTAAAGACCTCTTCCTACTCTTGACAGCCTAGGTAGGTAACCAGGACTGTGTCTATATGCATTTTGAATATCTTCAAGTATCTGCTGCCTTCCTGGGGACTTGTTAAACACATGATGACAAAACTTCCTACTCCAGCACAGCCCTTGGGTTATTACCCACTATTGATTTTCTGTGCAGGCATGACAAAGTTTCAATAAGAAGTCCAAGGGCAATCAAGAGACATTTCAGGGCTTTGGGATGACTGGTTAAGGGATCAGGAGTGCAAGCACTATTCCCCTCTGCCTTTCCAGTTAGAGGAAGTGGTGAGGAAAGAAACATGAAGACCCAGCAGATAAATACCTGGATCCATAATTGGCATCATGAGCACAATTTCAGGTGTTTTGACCATGGGTTGGGCTACATGACACCAGACCTGGTGGCAGCTGATGGGATACACGTCTCAAAGTGGAAAAAGGACAGTTGCAGTTAGCCAGGTTCCTTGCAACAGCTTTAAATGAGATTTGAAGGGCGAGAGGGAGAAAAACAGGCTCAGTAGAGATAAGCCTAGGGGTGACAAACCTGTATCCAGGTGGGGGTTGGACTATTCTCCCAGGTAACAAGTGACAGGATGAGACAAAATGATCTCAAGTTGCACTAGGAGAGGTTTAGATTGTAGATAAGGGAAAATTTCTTCATGGAAAGGGTCATCAGGCATCGGAACAGGCTGCCCAATCTCCATCCCCGGAAGTATTTAAAAGATGGGTAGATGTGGCACTTAGGAACATGGTGCAGTAGTGGACTAGACATTGTTACAGTTGGTTTCAGTGCTCTTAAGGGTCTTTTTCAACCAAAATTATTCTATAATTCTATGAAATTTCAAATAATATGTAGTCATTTCTACCACAGAGCTGGGTTTTAGTGCAAAACCAGAAGGAGACCTGCTTGAGCATCTTTCTTTGAGATTGAAGAGAAAAAAAAGGAAGTTCTGAAACACCTGTAAATTAGGCTTATACTCTGACCCCTCTCATGAGGTAGGAGGACTGGCAAAAGAATTTCTTTCCTTCATTCTACACCACATTTTCATAGCCTCAGGAAAAAGATATTGCACATACATTCCTTGGAACTAACTAGAACTGCACAAAAGGAGTAATTCATTCATGCCACCTGTGTTTCTCCTCCTAAAAGAAACAACTCTTACCATTCAGGTAATTGTTATTATATAAATGAGAAGCATTGAATTTCAATATGCAAAAAATCTTCTTTAAACATTTCTTGGCAATGAACATCTAAATATTTTCATCTAAAGAGGAATTCAATGGAGCTCTGAACAGCCTGGTCTAGTGAAAGGTGCCCCTGCCCACAGCAGTGGGGTAGGAATTAGTACATATTTAAAGTCCCTTCTAATCCAGGCCATTCTATGATTCTATGATGATTCTATATAGTGCTCAACTCCAGTACAAAGATAATAACTTGTAAACTGAGGAATTAGAAAATACTCACAGATAATGATGGTTTGTCTTTCAAAGAAATTTTAACCTTTTAAAAAACATACTTATATGAATAGGATTCCACATCTAAACTCCCTTATATCTCCTAGTTGTTTAGGTTTTTTCTCAAAATTATATATGTAATTGTATTTTACTAAAAAATGTATACTTACATTTATACTCTGCAGTCTGTTCTTCCCAGAAAAATATATTATTTCCTAGACAACATTTGTTAAAATTTCTACTTTCTCTTGCTTTTAAGTAATTTTATTAAATTTATGTGCTGTATTTCCATTTATGAATTGCAGTTATTTCACCCTATACAACATAATGCTAAACTTTGCATTAATCTTTCCAAAGACTATTGTCACAAATATTTCTATCAGTTTTTCAGTAGCTCTCTGTTTTGAGCTATATGTATGCATATAGAATAAAAGAGGATCATGGTGAATTTAAGTTTCTATAATTTTTTTTTAAGTTTCTTTAAGATTTTTTTTTTCCTTTTTTATTTTTTGTTTTTACCAGCTTCTTTAAAAAACCCAAACAAACAAACAAAAAACCAACCCAAAACAACACAAAAAATAAAAAGAAAATAGTATTTTGAACTGAAAAAGCAAAAGACCTGTTTTCAGTCAACCTCTGACCAAGCTATTTTTGTGGGAATGTTTGTCTGGTGTGCACTGAAGGCTGGCACATGGTATGTGAAGAACTTGCTTGATGTGGAGTCTCAGGCAGCAGGGTCTCTGGTTCAGAAATCCTGGCTCTGCTACTTTTCTATCTTCTTCCCACAATTAGAAGATCAGTGTGGCCGTCTTAATGCTGAAAGCAACAGCTTTGATTTCTTCCACACTGCACACACAGTGAATTCAGACCCAAAAAAGCAGGAGATGGACTAGCAACCTCTCAGTTCATAAGCCACCGAAATGTCTGGTTTTACACAAACATCAGTGCCAGAGGGCTTTTAAATTCTTTATGGAACAGACCTCAAAAGCATGGTTAAGACATTAGTTTCCAACATACAAACAGTCATAACGCCAAAATGCCAAAATGAGTTACCTCCAGCTGCTCAGAATTTCTATCTAGAGATATTAAAGAGAGATACACTTGTGTGAGTAAGAAGGCATTTCCCAGTCACAACCTCATTTGAACCTGGTCATCTAGGCTGTAAGAACAATGTCTCCCAGTTTAGTTTAACCTACCAGACCCCACTTCCGTTTGCAGCAGGGACTGGCTCCCAGATTACTCTAAGTCCCCACTGCCTTCGAGTGGACACAGAGCAGCTGCAGCTGAACAAATATTTGGCTTTTAATTCCCTGCAGGTCATGACCCTACTGCCCAAGGACAATTCCCAGTAAGGCATCCCACATCTCCTTTGCCAGGGGCAAGAACACATCAAAAATCCCTATGATTTACATTTCCTCTCCCTATGACCCTCCTTGTCCCTCNCTAAATTTTGAGTGTCTCGCTGTGACATCAGAGGATGTAGGTTTACTCACTGGTATGTTTTTGTTATGTGGCCACCTGTCAGTCTATGTGCAGCCAGTCAGCACCACGCTGGCATGTGGCTCCTGCAGTGTGCTGCATGTGGCTCCTCTTGTGTGCTTCATGTGGGTCCCCAGGGACAAGGTTTCTGCCTCTCTCTAGTGGAGAACATCCTCCCTAGCACTGCTTAAGCACAGATCTAAATCCAAAGTCTCATTTTCCTCTCCACCCCATTTACTTCACACCCCACTTTGAATGTCACACACCTCCACCTTGAAGCTGTAAAAGACCATGCACAGACCTGAGCTCTTCATTCCCTGGGCTCAACCCTCTGCTAAATTAAACTTGTCTTGTGTTCATACTCTGTGTTGATGCCTCTACCACATACTACATTTCCTCATTACACAGAACTTATGGAAAATGTGTTGCTCCACTCAAGGTATGACTGCAACCAACCAACACCAGCAGGAGGTCTGAACTGGTGCTTCCTGCCAGGAATGGGTGCGAAAGACACAGCGTTCCTTACCCTCTGCTGTTGCTTTCACCTGGGCTGGCTGCTGCTAACAGGAGGCATGAGCAAGCAAAAGGGAAGTTAAAAATCGGGAACTGGGTGGCATTTGGGATATCTGGAAGCAGACTTCTGGAGAGAGCAAGCAGGGGTGGCAATAGGGCTTCTGGAGAGCAGGTGGTGGCCTGCAGCCAGGCTGGGGCACAGGATGTAGCTCACAGCCTGCAGGCAGGGACTATACAGGGATGTGGTGTGTGCCCAGGGCTTGGAAAGACATGAAACTCAGAACAGAACATAACATGTAAATACGGTGAAATGAATATGCACATTTTACCTTAATTCCAGCTTTGTTAGCCTCACGCATGCTACAGGTTACCTTATCCAACAGAATACCCCAGTGGCTTTGAGGAAAGTTTTATCCTGAAGCACACATCAGATCAGCTAGTGAAAAAATTACCAGCAGAATGGAGGGCAGTTCTCGCAGGATGCAAAATCTCCATTCCGAGGCTCCAGTCCCTCCAGAACTGATGCCAAAGGAACTGCCACTTTTGGAGGGGAGGCAGCAACTCCTTGCATTGCTGGTCTGGGCTCTAGAATGAGTGGGAAAGGCTTCTGTCCTCTCCTTGTGCAGGACAGGCAGCCTGCCTGTCTCTGCTGTTGGGCTGGCAAGCTAGAAAGCCATGAATGCAGTAACAAAGAGTGAACTGCAGTGCTTTCAGTGCAGATATTCCTAAAACTCTCTCAGGCTGACAGCTACAGTTGTTCAAAGCAGTGATGTCTAAGGTGCTGCCATGTGCTGTAGCTTCCCTGGCCTAGCCTTCCCCTTCCTTTGAGACTCCCTTGTCTTGAGACCATGAGTCATTTGCAATGATGCAAATCCAAGACCATGAGATGGGTCCATTAGGGACCCCTTTTGGGACCTCTGCTATTTAATATCTTCACCAATGACACAGATTAAAGAATTGAGTCCGCACAGCAACTCTGCAGATGACACCAAGCTGAGAGTGCAATTGACACTCCTGAAGGACAGGATGCCATTCGGAAGAAACTCGAAAAGTGGCCCCTGGGAACATAATGAGGAAGATAAGGCCAAGTGCTGGTGCTGCACCTGGGTCAGGGCAACCCCCGGTGCCAACCCAGGCTGGGGATGAACAGATCCAGAGCAGCCCTGCCCAGAAGGACTTGGGGGTGCTGGGGTTGAGAGGCTGGACATGAGCCGGCCATGGGCACTCCCAGCCGAGAAAGCCAAGTGTGTCCTGGGCTGCATTCAAAGCCCCGTGGGCAGCAGGGGAGAGAGGGGATTCTGCCCCTCTGCCCCGCTCTGGTGAGACCCCACCTGGAACACTGCATCCAGCTCTGGGGTCCCAGCACAGGAAGGACAGGGAGCTGTTGGACCCAGTCCAGAGGAGGCCACCAAGGTGATCAGAGGAATGGAGCACCTCTGCTGTAAGGAAAGGCTGAGAGATTTGAGATTGTTCAGCATGGAGAAGAGAAGGCTTTGAGGAGACCTAATTGTGGCCTTCCAGTCCCTGAAGGGACTCCACAAGAAGAATGGAGAGGGACTTTTTACAAGAGCATGGAGAGACATGACAAGGGGAAATAGCTTCAAACTGAAAAAGGTAGGTTTAGGTTAGGTATTAGGAAGAAATTCTTTATTGTGAGGCTGGTGAGGCACTGGCACAGATTGCCCAGAGAAGCTGTAGATGCCCCATCCCGGAAGTGTTCAAGACCATATTGGATGGGGCTTGGAGCAGCCTGGTCTAGGGGAATGTGTCCCTGTCCATGGCAGGGAGTTTGAAACCAGATGATCTTTAAGGTCCCTTCCAAGGCAAGCCCTTCTTTGATACTATAATTATTTGATAAGCTATTAAGAAAGACGTCTGGGTAGAGGGCTTCCTGTAGGAAGTGAGTATTGCTGGGATATGCAACAGCCAAGCAGCAGCATTGAGAATTGCACTTCTGAGTGAATATACTTTAAATACTTTAAGTACAGTGAGAGTTGGATATCCTCTTAGTTCCAGTTACCAGGAATTTCCATTTGCTTTCCCTGGGGCTGCAGTACATCCATGTCTTACTCTACTCTACAAAATATAATTCAGCATTATTAACATACAGAAGATTTCTGTCATATTGCTCTTTTTGAGAGTAGAGAGAGAGAAAACACAGCTGACTACCATATTCCTTTAATAAATTATAAGGCATATTGAAGTTGGATGAGATGCAATGGATCTGGTGATTATGAAGAAGCTTAATTCTGATTATTTCTGCAGCCCTTCAAAGTAAAAAGATTTACATCATTTTCTGAAATAAAGTTCTTTTAACAAAAATACAGAAATATAATAAATTAATCCCATTTTTGTCTAAACCTTCCAGTATTGTCTAGACTCTCTTCGAATTTTTTACTGATACAGCACAAAGGCACAAGTTTGTCAACACTGTGCTTCAGTCAGGAATGGCAAGATAAGAAGCTGTTTGGTATCAAGTTGCTTGTAATGTTAAGGTTAGGTTGTTCTCCGCAGTGAATCTGATTTCTCAGTAATGGTAGCATTTAATTTAGAACTTATCCTTTCATTCAGCCACACGACAATTAAATAATTTACTTACTTTACTAACACCTGTCAGAAAAAAAAAAAATAAAGATTTATCTTTAGGTTTTCACTGCCCTTTCATTACATTGATAATGTCGAAGTCATAGCAGTATTAGTCTAATTATATTCCTGTTAAACAGTGTGCAACTGAAAAGTTCAGAAGTATTTTATAAAATCATCATTGCTCAAAGTCGAAGTAAGCAACAAAGTGCATTAGAAGAGCAAATAAAGAAGAAGGGGCAAGCTATTTGTTGATTTTTAAAAATTATTAGTTGTTTATCAGAAAAATGAAATATTACTAAGCAATCGACATCTCCCATCATTCTTCCACTTCTTCAGAAGTTGTGGGTCCCATGATTGATCAAGGTAAGGATGTCCTTTCAGTTTCACTCCTTTCAATAACACGGAGACTGACTTTCTCAAGAATTCAGAGTTTTTGATTCACCTTGCTGTGTAAGTGCCTCAGGGTATCTTCCTTGACAAAACACATCAATAGTTCAACTGGATTTCTCCTGAAATAATTCTTGGATAAGACAAACCCCACATAGTTGGTGAAATATTTCAAATGTAAGAAACTGATTTTTCCTCATCTTTTCTAGCTGGAAAATCTTTGACCTTGCCAGCTAAATGTGGTGGCTTCAAAGCAAGGATCTGAAGGAAAAATTATTGTGTTGAGCTTCATCATCCTGCTTTAGTGGTTCAAAAGGTGTTTCTTACACAGTCAGGCATATCCAGTTGCAATGACAGTCAGTGGATACCCAATTCTAATGCAAAATTTATTATACTTCAGCAGAGTGCTGAGAGTTGTTTAAAATTTGAAGTGATGGCTTCCTTTTGTTGAGATTTTACACAGTGGACATGATCAAATTATTTCCATATGCTCCTTTCAGTTTATCCTTAAATGCTTCATTCTAAATCACGGAACAGTAAGTTTCAATGTAAGCATATTAAACTGGAGAGAGAAGAATGCTGGAGTTATTTTGGAGTACTACTGGAAAAAAAGGATAAAAATAATGGCAGCACTGTTTTAATGTCTATTCATTAACTCAGGAAATGCAATTCAAAGGAAGTTAAACCTGTTAGTAAGTTATGATTACACAAGACTAAAATATCTGAACAGCCTTAACTAAGATGAGCCAAGAATACCCGGAACCATTATATGGTTACAATTCTGATACTTTAGGGTTTGTGAACCAGAATAGATGCAACTAATATTTTTTAAAAAACTTCTCATGGGATTTCAAAAGATGAGGAGATGAAGAAAGCAAGGGCAGAGTTTGAAGACAGGTAAACTCTTCTGGACCCAAGAAAGGTAAAAGCTTAAAAAGAAGTATTTAACAATGGACTTGGAAAATTATTTGGACTGGATAAGAATAGAAGGGTAAAAGACTCAGAGGCTGACATTGGAGACGTGGTGGCAGAAGATGCTTGGACAGATAAAATGAACATGAGAAGAAAACAGGGAACAGCAGTGGGTAGGACAGTAGGGACAAGTATGTTTAACTGACAGACTGCAATCCCTCAAGGATTATTAACCACAAGAGTGATGAGTCTTTGGAGGCTTCTTCTGGCAATGAATCCCTGTGACTCCTCTTAGTAATGTGCATTTTATGCCTTCTAGCAACTGATCTGCACATAGAATAACAGATCCCTGCTGTTATGATTAGTCAGCCTGGATGGAAAGGAGCTCAGCTAAGAGCATGGACCACAGTGAGTATGGCCAGAGCAAGGTGGCCATCAGTCTGATTCCTGGAAACTTCTCTTCTGGATGGGTGTTCAGTTTCTTAAAGAAACAGAAAGTTAATGCTAGAAACAAAAGTACTGAGAAAAATGTGCTTATGAAGATTTTACAAGAAAGTGTGTGTCAGCACTTGATGTTGTGGGACTTAGACAACCTGGATGTTCAAACTTAGGGGGTTTTTACATGCCCATGTAGAAGCCACCAGCATGGGGAGGATTGTGAGAAAGGTGTTCTGTGTTCAACTCAGGACTCACTTGCCCAACTCCTGCTGATGGTCTTGGCAGCAGCTACCCAAATAAATACCATCATGTACCATGGCCCTATTAGATAAAAATGGTTAGGTTTTTACCCAATAGTGTGGGCATACTCGTGTATTTTGCTGACATGTCTTTTGATCTCTGGTGGAAGCTGAGGACTACCAAAGACAACAGCTGCTAGACCCTCTTAGAACTGCTTTGTTCATTGCCAGCCACAAGCCACCCTCATCAGTTGCTCCTGAGGGGATATACACAACTTTTCCAAGTGGCATGTGGAGCTCATCACCAGCATTCACGTGCTGCTTGTGTTCAAGAAGTTGTGCTCCTAAGGGACAGCCAGTCTTGTGTGTCCGTGACCAGGAAGAGCAGGCTCCATGAGTCATACAGGAATGTGGAAAAAAATTGTGGGCACCACTCTGAATTTCCATTGTGTTGGAAATTATTACACTTCAAAGGAAAAGGGTTTGCATCATTTTCTGAAATAAAATTCTTTTAACAAAAACATATGAAAAAATGTCAGGCCACTGAGATTTTGTCCCCATGGTCTGTGCAGGAAGGTCATCCCTAACATCACGTTCATGTTTGCTGAGGTTTCTTGATGGTGGCATCCACACACCCAAGCTGCAAAAGGCAGTGCATTTTTTGATTAGCTGGTTGGGTGCTGAATTTAAAAAATTTCCAAGGCCTGTATATCCAAAGTATAAATATATTAAGAGTCCTGGATATGATGGCGTTTCTCTAGTGGTGAGAGGTTTTAGGAAAGAATATGCTACTCATGTTTACAAAAGAGAAAAGAAGCATAAGGTTTGCCTTCCAGCTACATGAACCAAGACGTAAGAGTCAAAATTGGCTCAGCAAATGCAAGCCAAAATAATAAATTATAAAGCCATAAATATAATAATATTGATCAGGAATGTCTACCAAAGTCAATGACTTCATGTTGTCTTCCTTCTTCTCCTGGTGAGGGCTGGCAGCAGTCCCACCCACAGATACCATCTTGACCTGCAGCAGAATAGCAACAGCTATTTCTAAATCCCACCTTCCTGCTGCTCAAGCACCACCACAAATGTGAGGTCTTCAATTCAACCGGGAAACAGGGATTAAGGAGGAAAGTAGGTGTATTGTTATCATAAATATCCATCAGAAAAATGCCTCTTGTGACATATTTTTCTTAATGGGAACCGCTTCCAAATCCCTTGAATTTGGCCAACCACTTGGGTTGAAAGCTGCTGTCAGACGTGAGTCTGCAGCACTCTTGGCTGTAGCAAGTAAAAGTTTTGAATTACTATAGTTATAAAAATGAACAGATTTTTCTGAAGTCCTCTTTGCCCCCCCCTGCCTCTCTGGTACATATGTCAGTAATTGAACTTTCCTCTCTGAAGAATTTGAAATAGAAAACAAACTTGAACACATATTCATGATAATTTGACATTTCTGAGGTTACTGCTGCATGCAAATTAAGAGATTGGCAGAGAATTGAGAGATACTCTTTATTTACAGAAATTTTCCATACAAAAAAAAAAAAAATTGGTGAAAGTAGAAGCTAATTCTGTTTTTCCTAACAGACTTTCATTTGAACTTACAAGCATGTTTTCAATGCCAAATTGTCTTTTATAGCCACATATATTTCTGCTCCCTTTAAAAATCACATTTTTCTTCATTTGCTAATCTGAGTATATTGCCAGTATCTTTTGCAACTTTGTTCTACTACTATCTTCGGAGACAGAACTTCAAAAACAAAAGCATGTGCAAACTACCAGTGATGGAAAAGAATTTCAACCCATTGTTATTTGCATTAAAACATAATTGTACCCTTTATCTACACACAAGTTTACCATGTCCTATTTGGTAAGGACAAATAAACACCTTTCTTTAGCTATTCACAGGGCCTTGTGTGCTGTTCAGTAGAGATAAAAGAACAATGAAAAGTAAAAAATAACATGTTCCTGGACCTTAGATTAGTATTACACTGAATTCGTGGCACAAATAGGCTTTTCATTGGTTATGATGCTAGTTCTCTGGTGTACAATAAAAGTCATCTAAGGTGACCTTTATGCTATCGTGCACCTCTGATTATGAAGAGAAACACAAAGCTATTTAACAGATTCATATTTTTATCAACTTCATAACTTCCATGAAGCCCATTAGCAACTTCAGACAAAAATCTCTGGAGAAAGACTAAAGCACATGACTTTGCAAGTTAAGAATATCCCTTCTAGAATGAGAACAAGACATCCTTTAGGAAACTGGAATTTGTTTGGCAGCACTGTGAGAGCAATGCAGATAAGCACCCTCTCAAGTGTTCACGAGGGCTACACAGCTCGATATAGCTTTGCAGACGCTTTGCAGACATATGTCCATTAGTGCAGTAGTTATTAAGGCATCGATTTTGAAAAGTCAGTTATGACAAGGATTAGGTGTAATTTGTAACTTGTATGTGTGTCACAGGCACACACACAAACCCAGACACATACACACATTCACGGAGTCACAGGACTGTGGCCGCTCTTTGGAAGAGACCGGGGGCTCTCAGTGGAGACCCGGGCGCTGCGGCCGCCTACCGCCGTCCCACCCGGAGCGCTGGGAGGAGCGAAAGGCAGCTCCCAGCTGGGCTGCGAGATGCAGTAGGAGAAGAAACAAAGACAGAGAAAAGGGAGGGATCCAAGAGGAGAGCAGGGCGGGAACCCACTCAAGCGGACAGGCACCCACTGATGACTAAACTGCTCTGGCTGGGGCCCAGCTCAGCGGGCTAGAGAGGCGCGTTGTCCCGCGGCAGCCTCCCAGGGTTTCCCTCATGACTTATGCCGGAGAAGCGTTCCCCGAAAACGATCACGCCCCCGGCCGGGGCTTCCGCAGAGGCTCCCGGGCCACTTTCCGTGAAACACTTCTGCAGGACCAGGGAACAGGTGGTGTTGAACATGACAGAGGCGTCGGTGCCGGCCGGAGAAAAGCGCCGAGGAGCGAGGGAGAGAGCGGGGCCATGCCTCCTTTCGGCCCGGCACCCCGGTCATCCTGGTCGCCAGTGCCCGGGGCAGACTGTCCCTCGATGTCCCCCCATCCCGGTCCCCCGTGCCCGGGGCAGACTGTCCCCTGATGTCCCCCGCATCCCGCTCCCCAGTGCACGGGGCAGCCTGTCTCCCGGTGTCCCCCGCATTCCGGTCCCCAGGGCACGGTGCAACGGACTCCCGTCGGCTAGGCTGTCCCCACGGCCAAGCAGGTGCTCCTTGCCTGCACTCCCCGCAGCCTAAGCAAGCGAAGGGGCTCTCCCGGGGAAAGTGGTTTGTAAGATAAAACGTTCACCTTCGAGAGAGAAAAAAAAAACCACCACTGTAGACGGGGATGGAGAAACTCCCACTACGCTCCATCCGCTCCCGCACTGGCGTGTTAAAATGATGCACTGGAGATGTCCCTGCAACCTCAGTGTGGAGGGTATGCATGCCCACCCCCGGGCAGACCCTCTGCAGGTGCCCCGACGCATTTTTTCTCGCCTTCAAGAGAAAATTGGGTGTTACTGTAACAGTCCACGCTAAATTGCACCTCACTGGTTATGGGGAGGACTACTCACTTGTTTCAAGCAAGATTGTCTGTTGCAAAGCTTTTGTGTTTTCTTTTGGTTTGGTTTGGGTTTGGATGATGCCTTTGATTATTATTCGTTATCTCGGTTTTATTTTCGAATCAGTGACACAACTTCAAGACTGAATAATAATTATTTACAGTTCTGGAAAGAGGTGCAAGACACGTCCAAATGAGCCCCGGTTATGGAATTGGAAACCTTTATTTCCGTAGGCGTACAGGTACATATATGAAGCCAGCAACGATCTGAAGCCCGGGAGGAGAAAAACAACGTGTAAAGACACCATGGATAATCACAACGGTAACCAACCAGTTTCTCTAGTGCTTCTGAAGCACGGGCATCCCTCTCTTCAGCTGCCTTCCGTGCCTTGTCGGGTCACGTAGCGGTACAGGAGAATTAACCTTTGGCTTTTTCTTACACAGTCCTTTGTAGCTTGATCATCTTTCTTCAGATCGCCTTCTTGCCGCGGGGATCCACCTACAATTTCAGCCTCTGTAACCACGGCAAGATACAAGAGGATCTACTAAACGTTTTGGATGCAGACATAACCTTTACACAAGAGGTTTGTGCTTTCTCTGGTGGCATCGGAGGGAAACTCTCGGGACGGCACTGCCTCCACGTTTTTACCCTTGACCACCGGCAGCTACTTTCTGAAAATCTCGGTTAGCAAGCTGGGAGTTGGCTAGTTTAGTAAACCGGTACCTGTGAAACAGGACCTTGAAGTTATGTCCAGCTCTCCTCCGGCGAACTTCCTAAAATGTGCTTCGCTGAAGCTGGGACTAGCAGGGACGGAGAGCAGGAGCCCGGGCGGCCGCTGCCAGAGCGCTACCCGACCATTCTCAGCGCCTTGCAGATCCGTAGGACTGAAAGTCGCTTGTATAATGCTTCACCGACGCTGAAGATGGTGTCACGGTTGCAAAGGTGATAAGTGGTTTAGAAGGTACGCGGAGGGTTTACACGCACAGCCGGCCCTTAGCGCAAAGACCAGGCAATGCTTCTCGGGGAAAGCACCTCTGCCGCTGGCTCGGGCATCACAGCCCGGAGCTGCCCAGCACAGCACAGCACCGGCTGCCCCGCACGGCCGCCGCCCGGCTCCCGCAGCCGCCCACACCCTGCGAGGCCCCGACGGGGCGACACGGGGCGCCGAGGCAGGAGGGATGTGTATAACAGGGTGCCCGAGGCGGGCTGGCAGCCGGCGAAGGCGACCTCATGGGACGTGGCTTTAACGAGCATCCCCTGTTGTTGTTTCCCTCCAGGAGCTACAACTCGATTTTCACACCTGCGAGGACGCGCCCTCTGAGCCGGTGGGCACGCAGCAGTCCGAGGTTCGCCCCGGTGCGGGCACTCCCCGGCGGCTAGGTGGCATTCCCTTTACAAAAAAAGAGAAAAATAGGGAAGAGGGGGGCAAGAGAGGGAGAAAAGGGAATGGGGGAAAGGTATGGGACAAAAGGAGGAGGAGGGGAGGACGGGAAAAGGGAGGAGGGGAGGCGAGGGAGAGGGGAAGGCAGGAAAAAAAGGGAAAGCGGGGACAAGGGGGCAAGGATGAGGAGCGAGAAGTGGTGAAGGCATCCTCTTTTTAAGGATGCGTGGGGAGGCGCTGAAGGGAAAAGGAGTTAAGGATCGTGACCGGCCGTCTGCTCGCAGGACTCCCGGCGGGCGGAGCGAGCAAGCCGGCTGCTAGAATGCCTTCTGGAGCGGGCATGGGGATGCGGGGAGAGGCCGCAGCTGTGGCGCGTCACCCGGTCCGTCCTGAAGCACCACTGCCCCGGCTGGTGGGCGTCACAGGAGAGTACAGGGACAGCGCAGCGGGACACCCCGGGGGACAGGGCCGGGAGCGCCCCCGGGACTGTAAGCCCGGGCCCGTGCGACAAGAGCAAAGCCCTGGAGCTGATGGCGGTGTGGAGAAGCTACAACAACTTGGGATAGGTGGCCTGGGGGTGGCGTGGCTTTTCATTCTGCCTCCTCCGCCGGACTCCACTTGCATTGTCCGCCGTGCAGTCATAGCAACGGAGTCATCCTGCGGGCTGGTTATTTTTTTTAATATCCATAATTTATTAAAAAAAACCCCAAACCCACACACAAAACGAACACTACCACCACCACCAAAACCCCAAAACAGACACCTCGGGAAGTTCAAAGGCTGCCGACGCGGGCATCCCGCAGGATGTGCCATCAGAGGTGGGCTCACCCCGCGCTCTGCTGCCGCCTCTGCGGCAGGGCCACCCGTACCCGCGACCGGACCTGGTGCTTTGCGAGGGCAAAGGGGATAACGAAATAAAGAAAAAAAAGGGGATACAAAACTGAAGAATAAAAGGAAAAAAAACGCGCAGTCACGGCTGCGTGGAGTGTTTGTGACGGAGTTCGCGGCTGACACTCGCCTACGCACCCCGGCGGCATCGCACCCGTGCGCGGCGTGCGGAGCGAGGCCGCGGGTCAGCGGCGCGGGGCGGCAGGCACGGGGCGGGCGCGGGGGCCGCTTTCGGAGGCGNCGGTGGAAGCGGCGGAAGCGGGCCGGCGCTTCCTGCGGGAGGGCGGATGCGGATACGGACGCGGACACGTGGGGGGCGATGGCGCGGGAGGGTGCGGGGCTCTTCGCCGCGTTCCGGGTGCTCGGCCACTTCAGCGGGCACGTCCCGCACGTCTTGCGCTATCACGGCCGCCACCGCGAGTTCTACCTGGCCGTCGCCGTCGGGCGGAGCGTCCACACCTACAACGTGAGTACGTGGCGTCCCGGTCCCTGCTCCCTTTTCACGGCCTCTTTCCCACTCCGACCGGCCGTGTGGAGGCCGGGGCCGTGAAGGGAGATCCGTGTCTTCTTCCCCTCCTCTTCCCCCCTCCGCCCTCGCCGTCACGATGCGGGAGCGTGTGCGGGGCTGCGGCGCCCTGGTGCCTCGCTTCTGCAGTCGGGGGGGAAGGAGCGAGGGAGGAAGGAAAGGGGAGGCTGCCGGCTAAAACAGGCCGGGAATGGGTTTGTTCAGCCATGTGGGCAGCGCTAGCCGATGCGGCATAGCCCATCCATAGGGAGCGCCTAGGTGCTGAAGCTTTTGCTTCGTTACAAGATTAATCAAAGCTCACCCGCTCTGGTTAAGGGTTTGAGGGTTATATTTTAGGGACGGAGGGCAGTCAGATCCTATTAAAACTCTTGTATGAAAACGGATGAGCATAACTGAGTTCAGACGGACTCGTTTTTTGCAGTGTAGAATCCTTAACCACTCAGGGTTGGAAGGCACCTCTGGAGATCACTCAAACCGACCCCCTTGCCAAGTCAGGGTCACCTAGAGCAAGTTACACAGGAACGTATCTAGGTGGGTTTGGAATGTCTCAAAAGAGGGAGGCTGCCTGATTTCCCAGGGTTCAGTCAAAGCATTTTCAGTGTATAAGGAACAGTAACTACACAGATTTGAGTATAATGAACACCGGAGTGCAGACATCAGGGATCTCCCTGCGCTTCTGTGGCGCCTTTTAGCCTTCACTCCTGTCAGTCTTCTTCACAGCCTTTGAAGTATAGTAGTGATCATCACTGGACAGAGGTGCTTAGATGCTTGCAACTAAAGGAAATTCTGTGTGAACAGAGATAAAATTAGAATACAGTGTGGTTGTGGTGAAAATAAGGTAGAAGCAGAGATGATGTGGAAACTAAGGTACCCAAGCTCCTCAGGGTGCCTTAACATGTCCTTAGTTTCCTGTGCATTAGGGTAAAATCCATCAGGAAGCACAACTTACTGTTGGTGAGTAGTTGTCTTTTGGGAAGTGCATTGTCCTATTCCTTTTGACCTGCTGTCTCTATGTTTTTCAGTAGACAGTAAAATAGTATGAATGATTTTTCTGGTTTGTGAGATGTCAAATTCATTGTCTGATCTAGGTTAATTTCTAGAGTTTTTAATTTCCATTTATAGCAAATTCATTGCAACCAATCACTAAAAATGCCTTTTAAACATTTTCATTGCAGGTGAAGAAGCTTGGTATTGTTGCTGTGAGTAAGTATGCACAGATTATTCATTCCTTGTATTTTGTTGTTTGGTTTTTTTAAACATGACTAACATCTGCACTTCATTCTCAACTCAAAAGCAAAAAAATAAATTGTACTTACTAATATTTACACTAAAATATATTAAAAGTAGTCTCAGAAATCTAAAATATCAGTTTGGAAATAAGACTGCTGTTGAAACTGGAACTTAGTTCTCTAACTACCCTGTAAACCTGTTCTTACCATCTTGTTCTTCCAAAAACACCTCTGAGCCATAAGGATTGCACAGTGAATAAAGCTCAGTTATTAATTTATTGAATTAATTTCAGATTCCTTTTTGTTGTTGTTGTTTTTGTGATTTTGGTAGACTGTTACAGGACAAAAATAATTACTTTAAGAAAATAGATGTGGATGTCTTCAGGGAGTGTTAGGAATTGTTTGTACTGGTGGATACAAAGGATATGAATTGATGGCTTGACATTCACTTGGCCTTTGGTGACAAGGCACTCTGGGTGTCAAGAGCAGGGCCCACATTCCTCAGAACCATCACCAGCAGCCTGGGTGATGAGGCAGCATGCACTCCTAGATAAGCTTGCAGAGGATGCTGTTTTTGGAGGAGTAGCTGACACCCAGAATGGCAGAGTTTCAGTCCAGGGAGCTGTGGCAAAACATGAAGCCTGGGCCAGCAGGAGCCTTGCCAAGTTCAGCAAGGACAAGTGCAGAATCTGCTGCACCTGGGACAGAACAAGCTGGGAACTGATTGGCTGCATGGCGTCCCGCTGGAGAGAAGCTGGGGCTGTGCTGGTGGCAGGCTGAATGTGGACCAACAACACGGTGACTGTGAGTAAGGCAGACTGTGTATCCAGCCTCATTAGGAATGCAGCCAGCAGGTCAGGGAAGGCTGTTCTTCTGCACCTCACACTGGTGAGGCCATGCCTGGATTGTTAGTGTGGTTCTATCCCTTCCACAGCTCCCCTTTCTCCTGCAGGAGGGATGCTGAGCGGCAGGAGAGTGTTGGGGCCTATAGCAAGCAGTATGAAAAGAGATACTGGAGTAACTGGATCTGCTTAGTGCTAAGAAGGGCAAGATACAGGGTGACCCAGAGGCAGCCTGTTACCTGAAGGGCTGGATTTGTGCTGATAGTGGTAGTGGTAGACAGAGCAGCAAGGGGCAACAGCCACAGATTGCAGCTTGAGAGGGTCACAGTGGAGGGTAAGAAAAAGGGCCCTAAGAGGTAACTGTGGTACTGTGTAGACCTTGAGCAGAACTCCTTCTCCAGAAGTGTCCAAGACTCAGCTGAGCACAGCTGCAGCTAACCCAGTCTAGTACTGCTGGTAATCAAGCTTTATGAGGAGCTGGTGGGATGTTGAACTGGTTGATTTCCAAAGGTCCCTTTCACTTGACATTTACATGATTCAGAGGGATGCACGCTGTCTTGAAAAGTAGGGGCTTCTGTATACCACAAAATTTTTACAGATACCTCATATATAAAATATTTTTTATTTGCAGAGCACCTGTGAACTTGAGAATAAATGTCACACAACCAGAACTAGATTTAGATGATCAGCTGTGCATCGTTAAAGCTGTAAACACATTAATGTAACTTTGTTTTCATCTTGCAAAATCATAAAAACATTGCATATTCTGTTCAGTGGGCTACATCCTCTGACATATGTAATCATCTATTCTTTTTGAGAAATTGAGATGCTGACATACAAAATTGTGATTGAAAAAAAAAAATGAACGCTGTGCCTCTCTTTTTACAGTGCTTTTGGTTTGTTGATGTTATGTGGTTGATACTCTGAACTTTTTAATTTGGGTCTGCCTAAAACTGTCTTAGCCTAAGCAGCCTTGCATACAACTCCTGTGGAGTACTGGGTGTCTGTAACCTGGTTTTAAGCCTCTGTCACTTCAGAGGTGCTGTGGGAAGATGTGTTCAAACAAATGAAACCTCATAGAGTGCAACCTTTTTTTTTCTTATTTTAGTTCCTCCTTTTGAAATTGTGCTACAGTACATCAGAGGGTGCAGTTTTCTTTGTGTCTGCTAATAATTCACAGTACAAAGCACCTGTGTGGGAAAGGCTGCTGTGTGACCATGCAAGTTTGTATCATAGGTGCACTCCCACAGTGATTTTTGATCTGGTGTTTCTCTGCAGAAGTGTTAAAATACTCTGATTTGCATTTTTATATTTCCTTGGAGAGTATTATTCCCTACAGTAATTTTTTTCAGTTTTCTACCTTTTGGGACTACACCACCAGTTTCTCAGTGTGGTCTGGAACTTTGACTCTTTTAACTTTTGGGCTAGTAAATAAATATCCCGATATTAGATACTCTTTCTGAACCAGTTGTGAGCTGAGGAGTGAGTATTGTTAGAACGTTAAATTCTCAGTGTGATCAGGAGTTAGGTGCCAGGAGTGGGTCACTAACTCCCAGGCCTGCAGAATAACTTAACCTAATAAGCATTGCTAATGCTGAGATCTTATTTATCATTTGGGTTTCCAGCCCTCACAAAGCTAACGTGTACCTTTATTTACAGAGATAATTCACTAATTAATTAATGTTTTCCAAAAGAATGATCTTGTGATCTACCAATCTTACGTTACTTATGATGTTGTGACTGGTGTAACGTTTTATAGTTACATTTTCATTCTTCTGAAATATGTGCATTTCTCTAAAATTCAACATAATGTTTGACCAGAGTGCTTTCTTTGTGGGTCACCATGCCGGAGAAATACACTTGAACTTTCTCTCTTGCTAGGAACCTGAAACTTGTGTAACTTTTCTTTTGTTTGATCAACAGGTAACACTTTGCCACAAGACATCACATGTTTGGCAGCAGATCGCATGTTGATATTTGCTTCATATGACAATGTTCTCCATGCTTTTGCCAGGAACAAAGAGGTTTCTATTAACTTACTTATTACTCAGCAATACAAAACAGTTATGTAGTGTTTGTGGTATCAAGGCAGTTTTAGGGAAACAAACTGTAGAATAAGGAGTAGAAAGCTTAAACCAGGAGAATGTAAGAGCAAATTCCATAACGGCTGAAATGTATTTTACATATTAATTACAACAATTAAGTAGCTATTTAAAGATTAAAAAAATCATCAATTCACATAAGCTAAATTAATTGAAAATAAATAATTATAAATACTTAGCTATCATATTTTTTGCCAACAGTTTCAAGTATCAGATACAATTATCTATCTTCCACTTCAAGTTGTGTGGCCTTTCCATAAATTTTATTTGAACTTGTTGCTGACATGTCTTAGCTGTCCTTAAGTATTACGTTAACGTGGTACTCTACCTAAACAGCTTACTGGAAGCATTTCTATTTTGAAATTATAGGTGGTTCATACCTATGAAGGCCACAAGGCAAGGATACACCTTTTACAGCCTTTTGGTGATCATGTCATCTCTGTGGATACTGATAATGTTCTTATTGTTTGGAATATACAGTCAGAAGGTGAGAGATTTTATTTTTGTTACTGCCTTATAGGATAGCACTGTTAAACATTCAATAATTTTAAAAGAAGGGTTTTTTTTTTAAATGCACATGTTCAAAAATAGTTAATTCTTTAAAAAGAAAATTCTTAAATCATTGTGTCCCTAAATTGGTGACCTGAAGTCCTAATCCTAGTGTAATGTTTCCTACATGGATACTGTACCATGTGCAGAGGCCCAGTAAGGTTCTGTGCAGATGTAAAGAGAGAATGATTATTTGAGAATTACATTTTAGTGTTCCATTTTCTTGTAAAGACTGTGATAGAGCAGCTTTGGAAGTATCTCTGAAATCCTGTATTTTATTGATATTTACCAGACTGAGTATGACTAAATTCTAATGAATAATCTTTTGGTTTGCATCAGCATCTTCTCATGACATTGTCAAGTGCTTTGTGAAAGTGTGCTTCAGTGCCATAGACATTTTTCTTGAGAAAGCATTCATTCAAAAGTGTCTGTAACCAGGCGTTAGAGATTTGGAGTTGCTATAACAAACAAAAGGCATGTTAATCAGATGAGGTGTTTTGCTCAGGCAGGAGCAGGAATCTCTCAGAAAGATATAAATCACTACAGTATTGCCAGTATTGTAGTGGGTAGGCTCATAGGGAAAAAAATACACCTTCAAGCCAACAGATGTTACAATGCAAAGAAGTTTAGCCTCTCTTGTTACACATTAGCTAATCCTTTAATGTAAGATACACCAGTTGCAGGATTTGAAGAGTAAACATCGGTCCTACTTTTACATTTGCAAAGGGTTGACAAGCCTGTAGATTTGCAGGGGTAGCCACACTAACACTGTTTCTTACTGGTTTTGCAGAAGAGTATCTTCAAATAGATTTCGATAAAGCCGTTTTTGCAGTTTCTGCACTTCTGCATCCCAGCACCTATCTGAATAAAATTCTCCTTGGGAGTGAACAAGGAACCTTGCAGCTATGGAATATAAGATCCAAGTAAGATTCTTGATACTTTGGCTACACTTCATGCTCCAAGTAGTTTGATAGACAACAAATGGTACTGTTAAGTATGGAATCTTTTACTGAATATTGGCACAGGTTTTCAGTTGGTATATCTCCAGGAACAAAGAATGCTGCTGCTCCCTGAATGCTGGTGCCGTTCAGGTTGCGTGTTGTTTATCCTTCTTGCAAAATGCCAGGGGTTGTTCAGGAATTGGTTTTCTTAAAATTTCTTGGAATCACACAGCTTTCCCGTGAAAGCTATTAAAATAATAGTAAAAGCATGTTCAGGCCTCCTGCCTCCCATCTTCCAAACTTGTCTTTTTTGGTTGTTGTGGGTCCAAGGAAGTGCTGGCAGATAGAGTGGAGGTAATTATTAGCATCTGAGCCTTAGACTCAGATTAGAGATGTGTAGACATGCAGTTGTCTCTGAGCATGTCCCAGTAGATCATCATCCATAATGTCAGTATTTCAAGCCTACCATTAACAGCTGCTTTTCTAAATCATGAAAGTTACAGGTACAGTGAGCTTCACTGCATGTTAATGTTCATACTGCAAATAGGTGTTAAGTCAGCTTGCACAAATCAGTGTTTCGTACTCCTAACTCAGCTTGCCATGATATCACTGATATTTCTTTTGTTTCATATGTTCGTGTCATGTAGTTAGGTCACTGTTGTGGTATTAATGACAACACTGGCTTTTTCAATAAAAATTAGCCATAAGTTTTATTTTTAACCTTACTTATTAGTATCACAGGGTTTTTTTTTTTCCTTTTATCTAACTTACAAGGACAGACGTACAGCTAATGTACTTTGTTGTGTAAGTACATATAAAGCAACCATTTTGTAATGGAAAATCCCCAAGGGTTAATTGATTTATGGGTTTTTTATGTTTGTTTTACAGCAAACTCTTGCATTCGTTTCCAGGATGGGGCTTAGCAGTCACAACTCTTGAACAAGTTAGTATTTTTGTTATCTTTTATTTTCATGTGCAACTGGTCAACAACAGGAGGCAAAATACTGTTGTTTAAAATGACAGCAGTAAAGATGGTTTGTATTCTTCCAGGGAATTGCAGTAGCCCTCTCTTGACTGAAGGTTTATTATCTGCTCTTCCTCTGTTCCTAGTTCTGTTGCATTTAGCATCTTATCTGTTTTGTGGTCATCACATCTATCATGTTCACTGAATGATGTCATGAATTCACAGAGTTTTCAAGATGCATTTGTATCATGAAGCTTCATTACACTGGTAGTTTTTTGCCAAATTTATTTTGCTTTGGAGTTTGATAAAATTTAGATTTTGTTGATTTAGGAAAAGATTTTGTTGTGGCATTTGCTATATATTTTTTTTTACATGTAAAAGTAAGTTAAAACTTATGCCTAACATTGATGACAGCTTTGAAAATGCTCAGCAGTTGTCCAGGGTAAAACTTGTAAATATGTGGGGAACTGTGGCAGGGTGTATAATGGTCTACCAGAGCTGCTGGACATGTAAAGTGATCTGTTTTTCAAAGGAGTCTCTGAAAACATAATTTTTTCTTTCCTTGCAGGCTCCAGCAGTGGATGTTGTTGCAGTCGGCCTCGTATCTGGTCATATCATTGTACATAATATTAAGTTCGATGAAACTCTGATGAAATTTCATCAGGACTGGGGTCCCATCACAGCAATATCTTTTCGTACAGGTCTGTACTAGTGGTTTTTTGTGAAAATATATATGAAAGCACTAAAACTGAGTGGGACAGAGGAAAACGGTTTTTGATAAAACATTTCAGAATCAAATTTGTGCTGAGAGTTAGTTTTCAAAGGCTAAAGGTAATCTAGAAAAGGTGGCAATAAGTAAGGGAGATCATGCTTAGCTGTTTTATAGGATTTTCTAGTGTTCTTAGTGCACAGGAGGTGATACACAGCATATTTAAAAAGAAAAGTTTGTTTACAGTGTGCCAAGAGCTAACACAGTACGCAATTGTCAGAGTTACTATAATCAGTACATCTTGCTTTAGTGTCCAAGCCTTCTTCTCAGCTGTGTCTTTTCCCCCCGGCCAATATTAGAATGTTAATAGTTGAGTGACTACTGAATGGGTGTTACTGGGGAATCCTATTTATGTTCACAGCTTTTTCTTATCTAACAAACATGTCCTAATTACTAAAGCTAGTTACTTAATGTTGATCCTGCCTGCAGAGTTGTTGATACTGAATCTAATCTCTATTTGAATAGACTTGCAAATCTTAACAGAATATAGATTGAACACAGGCCCTGTGGAGGAAGAATGGTACTGGAGAAAATTGTGGAAAGACTTGTGAAAAGTAGAAAGAGAGCCTTTTTGTGTCAATATCTATTGTGTTTTCAAGCACAATAGATATTGACACAAAAGTTTTTTTCAAGTTTTTTCTCCTGCTCTGATTGCTGGATTTAGGTATTTTATGGTTATCTGATGTGAAAAAGTCCTGGTTTTATTATCAGTGAGTTTTGTTTCTTTTCTGATTGCCATACTCCAATACTTCTGTTAAAACATACATTATTTCTAACATCAACTTGAGATTTATTTTTCCTCGTGATTGTAGAATTTTCTTGCATCAGTTTTCAGAGGTGACAAATCAGTAGGGATGAGCTGAATGTCAATAAGCAAACATTTTTAACTGTTTTTTTTGTTTTTGAGCAGATGGACACCCGGTAATGGCAGCTGGTAGCCCAGTTGGACACATTGCTTTGTGGGATCTAGAAGAGAAGAAACTGATTTGTCACATGCAAAATACCCATTCCACAGCGATAGCTGGCATGTCATTTGTCCCTGGAGAGCCACTTCTTATTACTAATGGTGCTGATAATGCTCTACGGGTGAGTTGCAATCACTGCTGCTCTCTGAAACCGATACAACAAAACTCGAGTTTCTGGTTCTCAGTTGGACTGTAGTAGAGTGTAGTTCAAAGATTTGCTGCTATATTTTCATTGCTTCATTTACTGCTTTGTAGTAGCCTTGAAGAACAAATCTGTGGGCCCACTTTTCCAGAACCACATTTTACATCCCAGTACACTCTCTTAAATCTTGATCCATTTTTATGATGTTTTGGATCATAAGCAGTTGCTGTTAATAAAAGTCCCTTGTGCTGTGTATCCTCTGATGGAGCTTTGGTGGATGGGCAGAATGAACAGGAAACAGTCAGCTGCTGTGATGGAAACTTCCAAAATTTTAGGGTTAAGGATGAAAGCCAGTGTGTGAAGTTGGCTGCATCAGATGTCAGCTAAACATTTTCCACTGATGAGAGGTGCAATTTTTGGCAAAGCAGTGTTTATCAGCCTGGTTTTTCTTCTTATTTTGGGATGCAGGTGTGGATTTTTGATGGACCTGGTGGTATAGGTCGCGTATTGAGAAGCCGAATGGGACATAGCGCACCGCCAACAAAAATCAGATACCATGGGCAAAATGGAGAGCAAATTCTTAGTGCAGGTATGAACTCCCATTCTTTTTCGGTTTGATTTCTTGCCTTGATAAAACGTGCAGAGCTAAGTGTCTTTAATAATACACTAGATTATATTTCGTGTGTTGTATAATGTATTTATGAAACATAATAAGTAGTTAACATAAGCAGAGTAATATTTTACTGTAACAGTGTTTCACTAGAGTTCTCTTACTGTGATAGGAAAGTAGCGTTTCCCTAGAGTAACGTATCAGCAAGTAAGCTGAAGAGTACTTGAAAGCAGGATATTGAAGGAGCTGCTCTTATAATCTGTATTTATATATTTGATAAATAAAAATTGTTGTATTATCTCCTGAGCAAGTATGAGCTGCTCAGAATGAAACCTGTAACAACTAGAGAAATTTGGTTGTGGCAGGGGAAAAATAAACAACATAATAAATTTAGTAACTAATTTTTAGTAACTACTTTTTCCACTGGTTTGATCAAGCTTTGTGGCTTGCACTACTTATTACAGCTTTATAATTTATTACAGCTTACTTGTATCTGTAATATATATTTTCAGGGTTTCTTTTTACTGAGATATTAATCTAAAAGTGTAAAAATGCATAAGTGACTACCCTTCCTTAGAAACTAGCATATTAAAAAAGTTCCCTTAGGAAATGGAAGTGCTAGGTCAGACTGTGTTGTACCCCAGATCACTTAAGTAATGGGGTGGTAGAGACTCACCACCTAGTCTCTAATTACTCTTAAGTAATTAATTGTCTGCATGGGCTACTTTTGAAAACATAACATTACCTGTACTAAAATCTCTTGCTGATCATCCAACTAGTGACTTGGATTCATGTAATGAGTTACTTGTCAGTATTTCAGCTCACACCAGACAAACCACAGTATCAATCAAGTGTTGCTTGACAAATCTTTACATTTGCTTTTGCAGTGGAGAGGGCACAGAGGCAACCTTTACAATGAAAAGGGTCTTAACCTTTGAGATCTGATGTATCTCCTATGTAGAGAGACTGACTCTATACACTCCTTTGTAAAACAGTGCTAAAACTTTGTGCAGCAGAAATGAATTAGAGTTTCCTTTCAAGTGCTACTGGTTTCCTCAGAAGAGGCATCTCCTCAAATTAACTTCATAAAATTTCACAGACATTACAGGGTCAGGAATGAACGTGGAAAAGATGTATGTGAAGAGGGGTTATTTTGATCATGTGTGAGGCAAGTTGTAGGAATTGGATGTAGGCCATAGAAAATTAGGCTCCATTAGTTCTGCTACTTAAAATGTATCTGTATTTATTCTTGGACCAGAATTTTTAGTATATACCTTATTATAGTGTTTGAAGTTGCTTACTGCTCATCTTTTACTTTTCTTGCTCAAATAGCTTATGAGTAATGTTGATTTTTGCCCTTCACTGCTCTGTGCTAATACTTTCGTAGGTCAAGATGGAACATTGCAGTCTTTTTCAACAGTGCATGAAAAGTTCAATAAAAGTTTAGGACGTGGTAAGTATTTCAGTCAAAATATAAACATGGGTGAAAAGAAGTCCTGAACAGTATTTGTGTAAATATTAGACAGGCCTTATTTTCACTTTAACTATAGTTAACTTTCAAAAAGCTAGTCACCTGAGTTACTCTGCAAACTCAGTCCTTCCTGCTGTAAGTGTATTCTCAGACTTGTTTGTACTTAAAAAAAGAGATTTCTGATCCGGGCAGAGTATGTTACTTCACTGTGGGAAACACTGGGCATGATTTTTGTATTAAAAATGTGTAAAGCAGTAGCTGACATTTTAGCATATGTAATTAAAACTTCTTCCCTTCTGTTCGATTGACTAAATTATTAGCCACTACATATTTCTTGTCTTGAGTTCCTTTGATTTAGTGTAGAGTTTGACTTAAACACATCCTGCACATCATGCTATGGTTAAGGAACACTTTCATTTGTGAGAGCAAGGATCAGAAAGACTGAAATAATTCTTAGTTTTATGTATCTGTCTATATTGTTATACTTGTATTTGGATCTGTTTGAGAAGATGTGTAAAAATTTATTTGGGCATAAATTTGAAATTCAGGATTCTTTGGTTATTGAAAGGGCTGGGTGCTGTTTATTGCTTTATATAGTCATGTCTGTAGGACCATGTTTTTAGCTGTGATGGGGAACCTCTACCTCAGGATTTCAGCGCAAGATCGTGGAACAAGAGATGTAGTAGTCAATTCACATCTATGAATGTAAAAGGCTGATGATTTGCTCAGCATTGCATGAATTCTGACAGAAACTCTGTTAGTGTTCTTAGCTCTTCAAACCTAGGGAACAGTGATGTGTTTATGTAAGCCTAATGTTTCTAAATTTAAGACGAGCTTTGTGTTTTGTTAACAGTCCTTTTTAAACCATTATTCTCAGTTCTAACTATGAGACTGAGACCCTAAATGTCTATTTTTAAGGTTCAATTAACAAAAAGAAATCAAAAAAGAAAGGCCTTAAGCTGGATACGATGGCACTACCACCGATTACAGCCTTTGCTTCAGGTAAATGATCTTTGACATAGATTACAGACTAAATGTAAATAGATTATCTTCACATATTCATTTAATTTTTTAACGCTCAAAACACTACTGTTTTGGAAGCTCATGGTATATCAAGATTAGATTATTCTATGGCCTTTCATGGGCTACTAAGCGTCAGTTTAAAATTGCATTTGACTTGGTAAACTGTTCCAATATTTTAGAAAGAGCATTTCATATTAAAACATCCTTGTCTGGCTCTTGGCTTGAAAATCTCCTGCCTGGGAGCCAAAATCTCGTGATGTACATATTATTCCAGTCTGGAGAACCAGCAGCTAGGTGGAGGATGAAGATATTTGTCAGCTGAGGAAATCTTAGTTACAGTTACAGTTTCAGTTGATTTTGAGTCCTCAGTACATTTATTTGAGCCACTTTTCAAAGTCGAATTTCAAGTAATCGGTTCATTTGTAATTCAGTATGCAAATAATGAAACTAACTTCTTTAAGCAGAATTACAATTATCTTTGCTTCATCAAAATGTGCTTCTTTAAATTAATAACCTCCTCTTCAGACTTGAAATCTGTTTTGTTCAAAAGTGTAGCTATTCTCTCTTCTGAGGATGATTTATTATTTCCTATGTTGAAAGATCTGGATTTACAATTTTGTGGAGCCATTTGACTTCAGTGATACAGACTGTACATACTTGTTGCAAGCATGTGTGTATGCTTTTTAAAATTTATATTTAAAATTATTAAATTTTAAAATTAATATTAGAGACACAGAACCTCCATTTATTTAAGTACACTTTAGAGTTGTTTCTTTTTTGCTGTATTGTCTTTGGTTAAGTAAACCAGTTTGTATCTTGTTTTAATCTTTGAAGTTCTAGAAATTACGGTTTCAAGCTCTCAATTTTTTTAAATTTCCAGAAAAACTCAAACTTGCTTAATATTCAGATCCCCATGTATTATATTTGACTACAAAGTTTGGATACTGAGCATTTGATAAACGATTTTCCTGGAAATGCAAAAAAAAAGTATTTTGCTATGTGAAGCAGGTTTAGCTCATAAACATGGCTTTGTTATCTGGTGGCTTCTGCTACTTCAACAGCTGAAGAAAAAGTTAAAGGACACTCAGCTGGAAATGTGTACAGATTGAGCAGTCTAAACCATTTAAACCAGTTTAAAACATTTACATTGAAATATGCTTTTCAAACTGCAGAGGCAAAAACATATCAAAGGCAAAGCATAACATAAAAAACAATGCTTGTGGTTTTGTTGATAGCATTTTAGTTGCACTACATATGCACAACTCTTTGCCCAGTGGTTTTTCTGAGTGGTAGCCTTTTGACTGTTCAACAAGAACACTAAATATGAACTGTGCTGACTAAAGGTATTTTAAAATATTGGGAGACCTTAAGTTTGACTTGAGAAGTACTGTTTCTAAAACAACTCTGTGTTGCCTTGCAGAAGTGGCACATCAGAGTGACTGGGATGGTATTATTGCCTGCCATCAAGGATATATAACCTGTACAACCTGGAACTATGAGAAAACCTCCATGGGAGTTCACAAACTGAGGCCAGAAGAATTTAGCAAACACAAACCTATTGACATATATGCAACAGTGAGTTTATTTGGGCTAAGATTTCTTCAGATTCACACTGTATGCTATTTTGATTTCTGTTGGTACAGAAATAATGTTAATAAAAAAGTTGCTTTGCAGAGTGAGTTGGTACAGAAATAATGTTAATAAAAAAGTTGCTTTGCAGAGTGAGTTCTGCCAGCTAAGTCTGTCCAAGGAGATGGTTTGTAATGCTTATGGTCTTAAGAAAAATTTTGCATTTGCATTTTTTCCTTAAACATTCACTTCAACTTTCTGGCTCAGAGAGGTGGTTGGTGTTTACCTTTATTCTGTCACAGTGATGCAGACTTGTCTGTATGCCTGTGATGATTAATTTACTCTATGCCTGTGATGATCGATTTGCTCTGCGAATGCAGATTGCTGAAGAGTGGGCTTTTTTTGGCGATACAGGAAAGTGTATTTCCAAATCGCAAGCAGGATATTACCTCAAAAATCCTTTATAGCTTGAGCTGGACACAATGACATTCTGTCAAACACACAGTGACGGAGACACAAATATTTGCTGAGGTTTATCAGCTTCTTAAAGGAGAAATTACTGTGGCACACCTCATTTGCTAGGGTTTCATGCAACTCCTGTGTGTTGTGATACACGATTTTTTGACCTTATGCTTAGTAGTTAAGTTAATAAATAAATTAATTTAATTAATTTAATTCATTAATTAATAAGTTAATAAATAAATTAATTTGTAAATACCCAGTTTTCTTTTGACTACTAGATTTGGGCTGTTCCAAAGACATCTAGACACTGTTTCCTTGTTTCTTCCTGTTTAAACTCTGTATGACCTTATCCTGATTTGGGAGGGTGTTGGTAACATGGGCATTGAAAGAGTCTTGCAGCTGCCATGCTTACACTTTCTCTTAGGGACTGAATTTGTGGATATCTTGATTATTTGAGTTACTGTGCTGATATTATTACCTATGGCTTCTAATGGATGTCACTAAGCTAGGATTTCATTATCTTTCATAACCATGCACTGCCATATTTATTACATGTTGACTGCTCATTTTAGGAGCTTCTCCCTCTGCTTTCTTGAGATGTAGTTTTTCTGTGCAGGTTTCCTCAAAGAACGTGTTAGTGTTTTGTATTCCTGATATGCTTTGTACCGTCTAAAGCTTCACTGATTGATAGACACCTAAAGAATTGTTTTCATAGGTGCTTTGTTTTGTTGATTCTTTTTTGTTATTTCGTTGAAAGGCAGTTGACATTACCTCATGTGGTAACTTCTCTGTAATTGGGATGTCAACTGGACAGGTAGATGTGTACAACATGCAGTCTGGCATTCACAGAGGGCGTTACGGCAAAGAAAAAGGTAAGAACTCCTAAACTTCCAAAACACTGGCTCTTAACGGAACAGCAATCACCTGGTGTTCTGTCATCTTGAAAATTTCAAATAGGTTCTGAGTTGAATTTGGGATACGTTTCAGTTTTTCTGATTATACTTCACTGTCCGATCTTGCAGTCAGAAAACTGATTTGAAGGATAGGATCCTTGATAGTTTTAACAGCTCTGATGTCAGCATATCCTTGGTTTTATTTAACACAAAATTGTCAGTTACCAAAATGGTTAGCACTAAAATGAGATCCTCTGACCTCCACTCTTTTTGAGATAATCACGTTTCCAATACTTGGCTTCTTGTTTTATAGGGTTCTATCTCTTAGGTAAATTTTTCCATCTGTTTTGTGCTCCCTGCTTAGAAATGAAAGAGCATTTCATGTGAATGGAAAGTTGAAGTCCTAAGCAAGTCTAGTTCTTTGCATATGGTGTTATTTTTAATTACTTGGCTGCGAATTCGGGACATAATGTGGCAGTGCTCTGACGTTTCCTTTTAATAGTTGCATACATACATATTTCATGTCATGTATTCTCATGCATGGGGGTTTTTTTTTGGCACTCGTGATCTGAATTTTTTGTTGTAGAAACAAGGAAATAGTCCTGATGAACCCTGGATTTCTAAAAGCCATCTAGCTCAGCAAACATGAAGTGGTCTCTTCATAAAATCATTGGTTGATAGTGGGATGAATTTTCTAATTTTGCTTACCGGCCAGTAGCTGTAGGTATAGATTAAGAAATTAAATTGATCCAGAACCAGAGGAGCTATGTCTTGTCTTTACACTGTAGTGTGAAGTAGCCTAGGAAAACTCCCAGCTTTTGTGCCTGAACTGAAGCTGTAAATTTTTTCTGGAGTGGTTGGGCCTCTTGGAGGCATTCCTTAAGTGATTCAAGAAGTCCCTCAAATCTTACAATCACAAAAAGCTCCCCAACTGAAAGCAGAAATAAGAGCTAACACTCAGCTTCAATAGCATTTCTTACTTGTATTCTAGGTGTTTACTTGAAATCAATTCAGTTTCTGTAGAGATGAAAAAAACTTAGAATATTGGAGCATCTTGTCAAACGTCTTTCAAATTGTCATATGCTTGCTACTCATTCATTGTAGTCAGGCAAAGATGAACAAAATAGTGTTTGTCATTCAGCTGATTTCTGTGCTAAGTTTAAATCCTGAAATAATACTCTTTTCTCTTGTTTTGCAGCACATGAAGGGGCCATTAGAGGGGTAGCAGTGGATGGATTGAACCAACTGGTAATCACAGCTGGTAGTGAAGGATTAATTAAATTTTGGAAATTCAAAACGAAAGATCTGGTTTATTCCACTGAACTTCCTTCTTCTCTGAATGGTATTCTGCTTCATAGAGACAGGTAAAAAACTGAAGTTATTTCGTGCGCATATTTTTTGATGAACTTGTCTAGAATGGCAACCAGTATTCCTAATTAGAATATTTTAGAATTTATATTTCTGATGCTTTGAAATACAAGTGACTACTAAACACAGGATGACAAGAGATTTTATTAGACTGAAGGAATGTAACACAGATTATGCAATGTTAGGATGTCTTTTTTTTTGGTCTCTTGAGTATTCCCTATCAAATGTGTTGATGTTTCTTGACAGTGGAATTCTGGGAATTGCCTTTGATGACTTCACTATTAGTGTTTTGGATATAGAAACCAGGAAGATTGTCAGGACATTCTCAGGACACCATGGACAGATTAATGACATGGTAATTGCTAACTCATTTTCTGTAACAGGTGACATATATAGATACCTAACAGATTTTACAGATGGTGGATTTCTCTGCATGTATTAAATCACTGGCTATTATGTTCAGCTGTGAACAGTAAAGCTGTAGTTCAGCTCCACAGTGCTTCTAGCCGTGTTAGTTTTAAAATGTAAAGTGGTCAAATTGCCATCTATTTTTTAACGTGTTTTGTGATTTTACTATAACTTTGCAATAAGTTGATTTGGGGGTAAAACAAAGCATTGAGAACAATGAAAACCACATTGACATGCAAAATTGTGCAGAAGTCTCAGCTGCATGTATAGAGAAGAAGAATGAGCAAGCTGAAACCAGATCTAAGATTATGCAACACATTGATATTTCCTTGTTTCCATTTTATGAATAGTCCATTGTAGTGTTCACTGAAATAGTTTTTAGCTTCAAATTTATTTATAAATGCTACTAAATTAGTATTTACTTGACTTACTCAACTTTAAGCCTAGGAATAGGTTTTTACCATCAACATATAAGTGAGGACCAAAGTGCTTTGACTAACAGTGAGATATGTCCTATGTTTTACATTTGAACCTGTTCTTAAAAAGCTTCTGGTTTTGTTCTTTTCTCGCTTTCAGTAATGTATTGTCAGTTTTGGTTTATGGCCAGACCATTTCACCCTGGTTTTAGGGAACAGTCTCATCTTGGCAGGGTCTCCTGTGGGGTTGGCTTATCTGTTGTGCCAATAAATTAACTATTTTATTTTAGACTTTCAGTCCTGATGGTCGTTGGCTGATAACTTCATCAATGGACTGTTCCATTAAGACTTGGGACCTTCCGTCTGGATGGTGAGTCAGTTTAAAAACATACAGCAGAAGAAATAATGCCATCTGATAAATGGCAGAAAGCCTTCTGGCTTGGTTATCTGTCACCAGATGTGATATTCAAAGTTGCACATGATGTAACAACTCTGCCCAGTGTTTTAGTTGTGTCCAGTGCTAGCAATGTGTGTCTTTTTCTGGGTCTACAGAATAACACTGTCCTGAAGATCTGTTGATGACACCTGGAGCTTCCATGTAGTGTGAATGAGTGTGAATTTGTTCTTTTTCTAGAAGCAGCAGTATAATCTAAAGGGCAAGAAATTGCTTAAGGTGAATTGCAGTCTGATACACTGAGGTGTTCGTAGGATCATAGAGTGGTTTGAGTTGGAAGCGAAGATCTAGTCTAACTGTCTTGATATGGAAAGGAACTTTTCTCACTAGATCAGGTTACTCAGAGCCCCACCTTAGCCTCGAACACCTCCAGGGCTAGGCCCTGCACTCCCTGTGTATGTAACCTGTTCCAGTGCCTCACCACCCTCATAGTAAAAAAATTCTGCCCTACATCCAATCTAAACCTACAGCCTTTCAGTTCAAAGCTGCTGCCGCTTGTCCTGTCACCATAGGCCCTGTTAAAAAGTCTCTCTCAATCTTTCTTTATAAGCTCCCTTTAAGTATTGAAAGGCCACAAGGTTGTCTCCCCCAGAGTCTTCTGTTCTCCAGGGTGAAGAACACCACAGCTGTCTTATTTTTCTCATAGGATAAGTGTTCCAGACCTTGGGTCATTTTCCTGGAACTGCTCTAACTTCATGTGTGTCTTGTTCTGGGGGCCCCAGAGTTGGATGCAGTACTCCAGCTGGTTTTGTAAAGAGAAGCTTTTTTTCACTTACAGTCATTTTAACAACACAGTATGGCTTTCCATCAATTATATTTTTCATTTGTTTGTACTCGCAACTGCCAAAAATACTCTTTTGTGATCCACTGTGAGCAGTCTTCTCTCAGAATAAAGTTTGGCTGAGAAGTAGGCAAGTACACACAAGAAGTTCAGGAGTGCAGAAAAAAACAAGCTGAGAAGTAACTTTGCGTTCTGCCAGTGCATTCTTTCAGCAGCACATCACATTTTTTTTTTTTTTAAATTTAAGGTAGTGCTGTGCAGCATGCAGCTCTGGTGGTTGTGCCTGGAACTGAAAGTTTCATTTGGATTGATTATTTTGTTGACGTGGTTTGGTAAATAATTTTGTATACTGTAAAAGTTCTCATTTTATTTCCAAGAGTGTGTTGCATCTCAACTAACAATTGGTCTGTTCTTGCATAGTCTAAAATAGACTATGTTCTAGTCTAAAATAGAACAGGATGGACATAGAGTGTCTTCTTTCCAGTATAAATGGGAAGGAAATTAGCACTCTGGTCTTCATCTTTCTAATACTCTTTCCTTTGCAAAGTAATATGTCTACAAAAATTGCAGCATTAGTTAATATGAGTTTCTTCTATTTTTCATTTCTTTAACAACATAATATTTTGCAGTAAGAATCTATTCATAATGTTTCTAAAAGCAGTCTTGACAGTAGTTCTCTTTTACATGTAAAAAAAAATTAAATATTTTGTCTCTTATCTCTCAAATTCGAGTCAGGCTGAAATCTAGGCTGGTACGTGACAAGCCCTGGTTTTAACAGTAATTAGGTTAAATTATATTTCCTGTATGTAATGGCAAAGTTTTCCTGTAACTATAGGCAGAGGAGTGTATTGAAAAGGAGGAACAGCTTTAAGTAAGAGACCTGATGCTTGCTTTACCTATGTGGCTCGTAAGTAGAAGAAACTCTCATGAGCTGTGTGTTCTAGAGCCTCAGCTTTGCTACTGTTCTTATAAAAAGATGGAAACATGTTTCTAGAATCCAACATTTCCAAAATTACGAACTGACTTTAATAAATGGCCTGACATCTATTAACTGGACATCTGTTTTTACTTGGGGAGTGGTGCTTGACTATTCTTATGTAATGTAATGTAAGTCTTCCTAGTGCGTGATTTTGATGTAGGGCTTTTTGTAAACTGGGAAAATATTACCAATTTGTGTAAAGAAAGTTATAAGCAGGAACCCTGGCATTATGCAGATGTTTCTTTCTATGCAGCTTGCATAGACCAAATTAAGGAATCAGGGATAAAGCTGACTGTTCACAGTTTGAATGGAGCACTTGAGAAAAAACAGCATAAGAGACCTGTTAATTGTGAGTTCAGCAGTTTTATACTTTGCATTATCTTAGTTTTCCAGTTAGGCAGGAATCATAAAGGTAGATGCCTTCAGCCCCCTGGCAGGATTCATTTAGCTTTTTGTGTAAAAATTACAAGCATGTCTTACTTACTGTAGTAAATTGATCCCTCCTTCCCCTGATGCCATGATGATTTTTTGCCTTTTCTTTTATACCCCCTTTATATACTTTTTCTATTCTTAGTGCTTCTAGCCCATATTCTAGTATTTTGTTAAGCCAAGAGACTAAACATCTTGGAAGCCTTGTAGGCAGGGATCAGAAAGCCCCAGACACCAAGGTCCTCTCTAGAACACATTCTGTAAACTGAGATAGGCCCATAGGGAAGGTTCCTCGGGGCCGGGGTTCACTCGAGCCTCCCATTGGGGAATCTTTGATGGATGTGCTAATTTGTAAGGCCTATAAAGTTATACCCAATTCATCGTGTGTGGGCATTCCGGTGTGCTCTGCGGTGCATTCTGCCTGGATGGGGTGCACCTAAGGATCCTTAAAATAAATACCGAGGTAAACCCCTTTTTCCCTTATAGCTGTGTTTGGCTCTTAATTTTAAGACCAGAAAAAGGCATCACCCCCAAGCCTGTAATTTTAATAATGATTTAAGTTCAGTAAGTAGAAAACCATAATTTCTGGTTAAATTTGTTTTGGAGTTATTTGCGGTTGATTTATTTAACAGATTTTCTCAGCTACAGGTAAGGATTGTGACAAAAGGATGGACTTGAAACTAAGAAAAAGTATCTAGGGTAAATTTTTCTCACCATTGTGCCCTGTGTGCAAAACGTATCTGATACAAATTTGGGATTTATGGGTTTAGTGTTTATACTGAAAGTGATGAATGTTTTTTTCTTACCTGAGATTTGCAACATGTATTTAGGAACATGCAGAGGGAATAAAACACTCCACTCAGGAGAAAAAGGCTTTTATTTTTGACATGCTCTCTCATGCTTATGACAGGAATGCTCAATATCTAAGGAAATATATGCCCACAAGATTTTATATTTCAAACTGCCGTGTTACATCCATATTTTTTCTATTGTTAGTGAACAGAACAGGGCTGTAGAGCTGTAAACAAGAACAAAGTATTCACACTCTTCATTTGTTGTTTTGGCTTCTCTTGGTAAACTAGTTGTCAAATTCAACTTTTACTTAAAATTTGAGGTAACTAAAATTTGTATTTCACTAAGTGACAAGCAATGCTGTGAGCCTGGGCTTGAGTGGAAGTCTGCTAGGGGGTGCATCATCCAGAACTTAAATGTCTCATTGTTAAAATTATCGCATAATGAATATTTGGTCTTTACATGGTATTTTTTGATTTTCTGCAATTGTGAAAAAAATGATCAAGGAATGGTTTATCAGGCTGAAGATATGGTAAAGCCAAAACTGTTGCAGATAATCAAACTTTACATTATACAGTTTATACTTTATTTTAGAAACATTGAGTGCTAGTATTAACCAGGTGTATATGAAGTATGTTGAGAGAGGGAATTGTCAGTCTGAGCAACCTGGGCTACTGGAAGTATGGAGTTTATGGCCACTAAGAAGGTTTGTGTTGGGCACAAGGAGTTGGCAGGGTAAATCTAAGGAGGAATATCTAAGGAGGTGCTAGCTTTATCCAGAATTTTGTAGAGACAAATGGTTTGTTGCGCAGTGCTGCTCACTTGCTACATTTATATGATAAATTTGGATACTTCTACTACCCTGGTTTGTGTCCATACTTCTTGTGTCCTGTTTACGTTCAGCTGTAGTTCAGATATGTGTAGATAAACAAGTTTATCTTGCTGATAACTTCTCTGTTGTGTTTTTTTCTTCATAGCCTCATAGATTGTTTTTTGGTAGACTCTGCAGCTGTGAGCCTTACTATGTCTCCTACAGGAGATTTTCTGGCTTCAGCACATGTGGATGATCTTGGAATTTATTTGTGGTGAGTATGTAATCTGTTTCTACACAGAATTTAGGATGGGAAGGAGTTCTTATAATCACCTGTATTGCAAATAGAGAATTGCCCTGTGAAATATCATCTCCAGTGTTTTGTGTTCTGTGGTTCTAATTAAGATAGGTATCCTGTATTGCTCTGATTCAGAAGTCATGAAATTTAAAAATTTGATGCAGTTAAAATATTTATTCTGATAGTTAAATGGTTTCGTTTTTCTAAATGTTTCTTACTCTTAAGAATTCTTGTTACGCCATTCCTAAAGTTCTTCCTAGACTCCATTTCCCCCCCCTGCTTTAAAATGTCTTTGTTCGAATAGTATTTCTTTCTGAAGAGCTTTTCTTGGCCTGCTATACAGTGTTGTCTGAGACTTCTGAGCAATATATGAAAGTTGTGATTTCTCTTTATAAGCAATAAATGAGCACAGAGGTAAAATGTAGTTTGGTTCAGTTTCCTCTTGATAAAGCTTTAAAGCAAATAACTGTTCAGGTCCAGTACTGAAGTAACACACTGTTAAAGTGGTTTGGGTCTTTCTCCCATTCAGTTGACAGATTATTTCAGGTTATATATGTTGGCTGTAGTTTTGCCTGAGGAGTGTTCAGTTGTTAGGCCTTCCTGTGGTTAGGTAAAAGTGTTTCCTTGTGAATAACGACAGGTGTTTTTACATAGCCCTAGTTTATATTGACAAAAGAAGAAATTTGCCAGAATTATTTGTGTGCATGTTTCAAACTTGAAGAAAATTTGCTAAGACTATTATCCTAAAATCCTGTGAAAGCAGGAATAATCATTTATGTTTGCACAATGTGTTGTGCATAATGTTCAGCCTGGAGAAGGCTCTGGGGAGACCTCAGAGCCCCTTTCAGTGCCTAAAGGTGCTCTCCAGAAGAGCTGGGGAGGGACTTTGGACAAGGGGTTGGAGTGACAGGAAAAGGGGGAATGGCTTCAAACTGAAAGAAGATCGGTTGAGATTACACATTGGAAAGAAATGCTTGATTGTGAGGATGGTGGAGCACTGGCACAGGTAAATACTATTTTGGCCAGCAGATTATTGCCCCTGTACTGAGCACTGATGAGCTCGCACTTAAAATAATGTGTTCAGATCTGAGCCCCTCACTTCAGGAAGAACACTGAGGTCCTGCAGCCTATTATTATTATTATTATTATTGTTGTTATTGTTCTTTTTATTGTGTTCTTGGCACTAATACTTGACATAACATTTATATTTCAGATGTTCAGGTGAATCTATTGCCACACCTCATTTCCTGCTTATCTGGTAGATGAGGAGAACTAATCTTGAATAGAGCCTGGTGAATGGCCATGCTGCAGCACTATTAGCCTGTGGTATAAATTATGTCTGAAGTACTTGTTCCGCTTCATCTGGAGATGGCTTTTAAAATGCCTGTCTTATTTTCTCAGGTCAAACCGTTCTTTGTATTCACTTGTGTCATTACGGCCCCTTCCTGCAGATTATGAACCTTCTTTGGTGACACTCCCCAGCACCTGCCCCATGCAAGGTAATCCTCAGATGAAAGTGTATTTTATTTTCCCCTTGCAGTTTGTTTCTGTGCTTGTATGCTGTAGAGTCATTGCTACTGTCTTGTTGGCAAGAGAAATGGGTTCATCTGACCTGCCATGTGCCTGTGCCCAGTGCAAGAACGGCCTAAGTGGAATATTTTGCTAAATTAATATTGTGCTTCAGAAGTCCTTTAGATGGAGATCTTGTCTCCCCAAGTTTGGAGTGTCTGCATTTGCATCTCCATCTGGAGGAAAAGCACGCTGGAGGAACTATTGGCCACTAGAACATGCTTCATGCTTTAGCAAGCACACACTTGTTTTACATACTTAAATTAGGGAGATGGGAATTCATCCCAAAACTTTGAATATTTTTATCCTGATTCTGACTGAAAGCTTTAATTCACTTTCTGTCGTCAGCAAATTTAAAGTTCCTGTTTAGATTCTAAGGCCTCTTAATGGGTTACATTCCTTTGTTGTTTCAGGTTTGTCTATTAGATTCATTGTTTTCGGCAAGTAATATTTTGCAAAAAGAAGGCAAAGTAGACATATTTAGTCAAGACCACACAGGAAATCAAGAGAAAATGGAGTGACTGACATTATAACTTTTCTTGTGGGATGTTGTGCTTTAATGTTGAGATTTTCTTCATTTTTGTGTGCCACTTCAGTCACATAAACACAGTTCCACAACCTGTGAAGAGTTTGTAATGAGGTAGTGAATGTGGTGCAAGGATTTAAATGCAAGGATTTCACGGCTTTGTAACTTAGAGCTAAAATTACTGTGTATATAGTTACACAGTTAGAACAATGGATTATTGTCAAAATTTTGCTTTTTTTAAAGAATTCCATAAATTGCTTTTATATAACTTCAGCCAAAGTAGACAACTCTTATCAGTCTTTAAAATTTTGGTTATTCAATTCTGCATCTAAAGCTATAATCTTTTAAAATTATTTAATATTTTCATAAACTAATGCAGGTTATTTCTGTAGCTTTTCAGCTGTATGTTATGTTAGTACCTATGTCTATAACTATTATGCATTTGTTATTCAAAAATAGCAAAATCAATAAAAGTGTTTGGCTTGATTTTTTAAAAAAATGAATGTGGAATATGAATACTCATAAAAGATACCTGTTTCTGCAAGATGTGGATGTGTCAGGAGATGAAGATCCATGTGATGAAATGATAGAATATGTCTCACCTGAGCAATTGGGAGAGCAGCTGGTGACCCTTTCCTTGTTACCGGAATCAAGGTGGAAAAATCTCCTCAACCTTGATATTATCAAGGTACTGAAACTGCAAAAAGTAGCATACATCCAGATATATTTGCCCTGTTTCTATGAAATGCATTACATATTCATGAGACTTGATCGTGCTTTTCAGGCATTTTTCAAGATTGTGCAGTAGAAGTCTATATGGTGCTTTTCACAGTTCCTGGGATTTGGGAGAGAGGTTGTTTTTCTGCTAAACAGTAGCTTCGTAATTAGTGGTAAAAGATTTTACCTGTATATTTACTTCTCAGTTATTCTTTGGAGTTTTCACAGTATTTTAAAAATAAAACTCTTGACAAACAAAATATTCCCATGTGCTCTTACTATGATGACAATGATTTTAATTCAAATATCTAATTAACAGAAGAAAAATAAACCAAGAGAACCACCAAAAGTTCCAAAGTCAGCACCTTTCTTCATCCCAACAGTTCCTGGTCTTACACCCCGATACGTTCCACCAGAGGAGGAAAATGATTCACAGGTGAAAACAATAATTAATGTAATTGTGTTTATGTAGTGTGTTTTAAAAGAAATCTTAAATGCTTTTTAATATTGAGTTAAATCACTAGACTATAAAGTACCAGTTTTAACTCACTACATTATTGCTTTATTTCTCGAAGTCTTATTCTGTCAGTAGGAAAATAATCTAATTGAGTTGTAAAAATGTGCTTGCATATTCATGTACACACTAATATGCTTTTGTGGTCTAGTCAAAGGTAGTAAACCTTGGAGTACTGGCACAGAAATCTGATTTCTACATTCATCTTGAAGAAGCCCTGAGCACCAACAAATGTAAGTTAACAAAATATTTCACAAAAAATGTTGATGCTGCTTTTATTTTGATATATATGTGATTTCTAATGTAAGAATTGTAACAGACATGAGGAAAAAAATATGCATAGTACCGTAGAAAAGGCAAAGCAAATTACTTAATACACAGATAGTTAGACTAGATCACAGATCCATTGGTACTGCCGCTTGTCTGCAGCATGGAACCCCATTCCGACTAAAATCCTTATGGAGAAAGAAGGTTGTGTTCCTAAGATCATTAACCTTTTTTGAAAACTGTGATGATCTCACCCAGAAAAGGTGCTGTGCATTATTTGTAGGGAAAGGAAGGAAGGAAGGGGTTGATTTAGTAAGGAATAGTCTGGTGATTCACTGAAACGTGAAAAGCATAATGTGCCTAGCAAGTTCTCCTTTCAAGGGCTACTTCACCAGACATTCAGCAAACATACAGTGTTAATTCATTGCCTTATAATTTAAAGCTTAAGAAGAAATAAATGGTACAAAAATAAGATGTTGGATTTCTTTAAACATTCAGTTCATTTCGAAATTGAATCACTTAAACGACCCGTGGAATTACCAGCTATTTTTCGTGTTTATCTTGTGAGGCTGCAGAATCGTTGAAACTCAGATTTTTGGAAATGATTACTAATAAAGCTGACTTGGAAATGTAAATGAACAGTAGCCTGTCCACAAAGCAGTTCTGTTGGGAATTATTCTTCCCCTGCTTAAACGTTTTTGAGATGACCAGCTTAAGTGCACTTAAAACATTTTGTGTGCAGAACTTTATTTTATTTATCTGTCACAAATGTTGTGTGTTCTTATGCTATATTTTTAGTATTTCAATTGCCAGTATTCTATTAAACTGCTTCGGAGCCACTCAGAGAAGAGGTGAATGTTTAAAAACCTTGCCAAGCATGTGGAGGCTGGCTGTACCAGGGAGCAAGTGCACTCTGATGCATTGTGGTAGTGGACATGTGGACCTGCCTCAGGCCATCTCTGCTGTAAGGCAGGGGTTCTCCAGGGTCTGTGCCACAGCCACAATCCAGGGAGCCTGGTGACACTGGCTGGGGAAGCTGCTGATGGGGAACACAGCTCTTTGCCTGCTATGTTACAACCACCTCTTCTAAAGGTGAAGGAGCGTGCAAATAAAAGAGAATCATGCTGGAAACCATCCTGGTTTACTGTTGGGATGGAAACAGGTTTTCACACCTCAGGTCAGGACTGTGGAACATAGATTGAGCTGGAACCTTTTCCTTGTTGTATGTGTATCAACTTCACAACGTGTTCCAAGCTTCATTTGTTTAATGTTATAAGAAAAGATACTTAATGCAGCTGTTTACTACTGTTAAAATCAGTTATATTTAAAACTAGCTAATGATTTTTGTAGGGCTCAAGTATCAATTTATGCCACGTAAGGAATATTAGCCAGTGTCGAATACCATTAGCTACCATGAAGTTGGTCTTCTTAACAACTTCTAGCAAAAGAAATATTAATCAGAATACATTTTAAAAATGTTATAACTATCAGTTGCATTTGCAACTAAACATATTTTGCTGCTTCATTTTTAAAGGAAACGGATGGAATCCTCATAGGTCATCAGGTAGGATGGTAGAAATCCTGAGAAGAAACAATTAAGAAGTGGAGGAAAGTTTGTAAATTGCATGTATTTCTACTATGGAAAAGATTTTTCCCCAGCACTCTCCAGGTTCCAGAAAAGCATAAGGCATTCACTTAACAAAAGTCATAATTATGTTAGATGCACCAGAGATCTCTCGTTTTGCTTAACGTCAACTAGAGTAAAAATGCCTAGTAGAAGTAGTGCTCTCTGTATTTCAGAGTATAGTCATAGTTAACAACTCAAAATCTCAAGTATGTACATTCTTTCTGCCAAGAGATGTGAAATGACAATGTTATGTGGTTAATTAGAAAATTTGTTTCACTTAAAAGACAGAAAAGGAAAAAAGTTTTAAAAATACAAAGATGTGACTTGTATTTTTCAAAGTAAACTTAAAGTGCATCTGAACTACTAGTATGTGGTGGGACAGTAAATTGAAGACAGGAAGACGTTTTGTTGAAAACAAAAGAGTGAGAAAACAGCAAAAACTTGAAATTCATAGTCATTGCTTAAGAATTTTGGAATAAGCACGTCTTATGAAGGATCTGTAAGATTCTATTCTGCAGATGTTACTGATAATGTGTCCCTCAATGTTCTAACACAGATAAACCTCCACTTGACTTCCTGAAAAGCTTGGGACCATCTAATATTGAGATAGAACTACGGGGTTTGGCCCCTGAAGGTGGTGGCTCAATGGAGGTGATGCTGAGCTTTCTGAGAATGATTGGGATGATGATGAACAAGAAGTACAACTTTGAACTTGGTCAGGCATACCTGGCACTATTTTTAAAGGTAACAGTTTTCTTATAAAATGTTATGTTAGTCCTATTTAGAATTATGGTTGTGCAGTAAAAAGGTATAAATTGTCTGCTCAAATTATCTTAAGTGATTTTGTTGAGAATGGTTTTAAAATGTCTAACTGAATGTGTTGGATGATTTGGCTACTAATTTGGTGACAATCAAGAAAAACCTGCAAAACAAATGATGTTGTGAAGAGGCCCCTGCCAGACAGGTTTTGTTCTAGTATTCCTTACTTAGAATTATTTTTATATTTTTTGTTACATTCCTAACTTCTTAGTGGTTGTTAATTATTAAACTAAGGTATGCTATATCTTAAATAAGCAAAGAATTTAATGAACAATGGTTGGGAAGTAAATTAGACATTTTGTTGGATTTATCACTAGACATTGCAAGCCTGACCTACTTTCCGTGTTGGTGGGCTGCCTTTCTTGTGTTACCTGTTGAGTCTCACAGAGCTAATGAAATTATTCCAGGGCATGTGTAAGTTAGAGAGTTATTGTACTGAAGCACAGTAACAGTTACTCTTAGAGACAGAATGGTTGTGCTGAAGATTGAAACCCTTCTGGATGTACAAGTGCTTAAGATACTCTGATTTATGAAATCATGTGAAAGCAATTAATAACAGTTTATTTGGAAAACATTGTTACAAACATTCAGACACATGTAATACCAGGGCATCCACAGCTTCTCTGGCTAACCTGTTCCAGTGCCTCAGAACATTCACAGTAAAGAATTTTGTTTACTATCCAAACTGAACCTACTATCTTTCAGACTAAAGCTGAGTATCAAGACTCCTAGATTTAAATTGTAGCCTGGAAAATAACTATTCCATCCATTAAGTGATAATAATTGCTACAAGATCAGAAGGTTTCTCTTCCTTCTGCTTTAACAAGGTTGCTGTTGTTCACATAAGGAAACATCCATCTCTATCACTATAGAGTGTGCTGGTGTCATTCTTCTTGATGTATGCAACATGGATAATTAAAATAATAATCCTGATTAAGATTAAGATTTGCACATCTGTCTATACTTTCTAGCCTAAAGAGGAATTTGTGATGCAGGTCAAAAATTGGAGAAAGTTACCCTCTAGGGAAGTGTGTGATGAGGACAGATTCAGCTGCCTTGCCAGAAGATGATCTAGTAAAAATATAGCATATTTAAGACATTTTACTGCCTTATCCCACTTAGTATACGAAAAATGGAGTGTGAAGACTAGCAAAAGGGAGGCAATATTAAACAGAGGAAATTAATTGAAGGAAAAGAGTCTTTTCCTTACTTGGGACATTTCCTGAAAGCGAAGTATTGGAATTGAATGGGAAAAACAGTCTTAATTCTTTTGTTACCTGTATTTGTTTCACTAACTGCGTGTTTTAATTTTCAGTTACATCTTAAGATTGTTTCATCGGAGCCAAAGGTCTTGGAAGAATTATCCAAATTGTCAATGCAGCTTGAGGAAACTTGGATTCACTTGCAGGCTCTCTTCAATCAGAGTCTGTGTGTTTTAACATACATGAAAAGTGCTTTGCTGTAAAATACTTCAGGGTTTTGTCTGTATAAGATTTCCGTCAGAATAATAGTACAATTTATTACCAAAAATACTGAATTCTAAAAGTCGTACTGTGTCTTGGAATCCTAGAATTATTAAGTGTGGAAAAGACCTCCAAGACCACCAAGTCCAGCCTTCTACTGAACACCACCATGTCCACTAAGCCATATCACTAAGTGCCAGACTTCTTATTTTTCGAATACTTCTAGGGATGGTGATTGCACCTTCCCGTGCCAGTGCTTCTTCTGGTGCTGTATTTTATACATCTACATATGGCAGAGTATTTTAGAACATGCATAACTGCCTATTTTTGTTCACTTGGTGAAAAAAATTATCATGTGCAGCTTAAGTATTTGTTGTGTTGGGCTCTGCTGTCAATGGACAGAAATTTGGATTCAAGGCCCTGAGCAACCTGGTGTTGTGGAAGGTGGTTTGAAACTAGATGATCTTTAAAGTTCCTTCCAACCAAAGCCATTCAATGATTCTCTGATTCTATAGCGACATGAAACATAGTTCACAATGAAGAAATGACTTGCAGGGAAAATAAAGAAGTGGGAATGTAACTTCCCTGCAGGAGACCAAAACCTATATTATTCTTTAAAAAGTCATTGTTGATGCAAAAATAAAACAAGAAGTCTGAATTGTTAACACTTTCTTAACATTAGTTGAAAGCAAATGAAAATAAAAATTGCGTTCCTCTGCAAATAGAGCTCTTTCCTTATGATGTTTGTAAAAATCAGTTGTCTTCTCACTTTTGCATACATCTGTTTCTGAAGGTAAAGATTCCCAACTGTACTAAAAATGATTGAACTTCAAAAAAACCCAAGCACCATACTAAACAAACAAAACCAGGTTTTTGGGAAGTCAAATTTCATATTGTATCTTTTCCTAAGGAGAAAAGATTACTGGAAAAAAAAAGCTTTGTTTTGGGGAATTTTTAATTAAATCAGATGCCTTTTTTTTTACAAATTGATATTTAGGTTTCAAACAATAAGGTTTGGGCATTGCTTGGGACCTCATGAGTGAAGTTAACTGGAACTGTGCTGTTTGAGAGTCTTCCTCCCAGCAGAAGAATCTCCTGAACGAGGTCTTTGCTGTATTTCACATGCTCAAACTACATACACAGACCAGCAGAGCAACTAATACAAATATATGCAATTTCAGTGAGTAAACCTGAAAGGTGGTTCATTACATTTGCCATAAGATTGAAGCAATAGTGTGGGTTAGTTGCGCTCAATATCTGGGGTTTCTTTAATGCCATCACATTGTAGAACTCCTTTTAGTTGTGTGTACTGGAACAAATTATCTGCAAACATAGAATCAGAATCATAGAATCATTCAAACAATAGAATGGTTTGGGTTGAAAGGGACCTTAAAGATCATCTACTTCCAAGCCCCTGCCATATGCAGGAACACCTTTCACTAGACCAGGTTGCTCAGGGTCCCATCCATCCTGACCTTGGACACTTCCAGGGATGGGGCATCCACAGCTTTTCTGGGCAACCTGTCCCAGTGTCTCACCATCCTCACAGGGAAGAATTTCTTGTTAATATCCAATCTGAACCTACTGTCCTTTTGTCTAAAGCCATCAAGTACACTTGAGGTTTCTTATGAAGTTTGCTACTGAGATTTAAGATTCTTTGTACAACAGAATTACTAGTTTCTGATGATATGGTTCTCAAGAACCCTTTGCTCCCAATTTATTGGATTGATCTGTACCAGTCCAAAATCCCTTAAATGTCAATGTAATATATAATGAACCTCTCAGCTTACTGGCCTTTCTGTAACTGCTTTAGAAGATCTTACAGAATCATTTTTTTGAATAAAGACAAAATGTTCAGAGGTTAGTAAGACAGTATTTGCAGACCTGCCTTAGTGGAAGAAGGCAGAGTGGATAAAGAACTTTCATCTTGGATCAGAGTAAGGGTCTGTCAAGCCCAGTATTCTGTCTCCAGCTGGAGGAAGGACGAGATGTGGTATAGCAGCCTGGTTGTGTATAAAGTGATCCTTTCTCAAGCACATCACAGCACCTTTCACCAGACAGCAATTAGATACTCTGTGACCCAGCTGTAGCCTGACAGTTGTGTTCAATGTTCTGTGACAGACCTTTTGTTCTCTGTGAGTTCATCTAATCTCTTTTAGAACCCATTTATCCTTCACAACATCCTGTAGTAATGTGGCGTACAATTTAATTAACAGGAATAATGTATTTCTGTTTATAAACTCCAGACCTCCTGTCTTCTAATGTTGTATGCCCCTCCTTAAATGTGAGAAATATCAATTGTGCTCTAGTCTTCATGCTTCACAGACTGCCACAGAGCAGTGGCAGAAGGGTTTCTACTCATGAAGGACATACTTCATCTTGCTGAGTGCACGTGTCTCTTTTATCACTGACATCCAAGAACCCGTTCTGGGCACAGATGTTTAAATCTGTATGTACAAGATTTTTCTGCAAAACCTGTAAGGTTTGTAGAGTAGGGGGTTTTTTTCTGCTTCTGTTTTCAGGGTCTGCTTGATGTAATCGTAAGAAAAAAGACATAGTCTGCCAAACAGGCTATGATTCTTAGAACAGAAATACCGGGGTAGTTTTTGTGAATGATGTATGTATAACACAGTTGAAATAGTATTTGCAGTCTGTATGACCTCATTAAAATGTGTTTAATGCAGTTTCTTATACACAGATATGTTTTAAGTCCACTTGGTATGCTTCAGTAACTTCCTTCAGAAAGTAGTATTTAGATGTGAGTGATATCTCACCTCCTTTATTCTTTTGTCTTTTTCTCAACATTTCTACTCATCACTGCTATTTCAGGGGTGGTTTACTATTATTAGAGCTGTAGAGTCTTCCACCAGTAGTTCTGATTGCTTCTTGTTCTTGGTCTTTTATTTTGTCCTTTTTACTCCACATCAAAATGATGAGCAACTTTTTGCTGTTAATAAAAAAATTCTTCAGAAATAAAAAATAATTTCCTCCTGGTAGTAAGGATGAAAGTAGATGTTTCACCTGCTATTTCCATATTATCCCTTCACCTGAGACATCAAGGACAGTATTTTCTGATATTAGTCAAAAATTGTGGATTACAAGTAGTAACACACATGACAACTGAATTTGATCATTTGGGCTTTGTGCTGCCCATAAGAACTCACTTTGGCCTGGTGCTTTTGTTCTGGCATATGCAATAGGATGTGGAAAAATTTCTAGGTGGATTAAGGGATATAGTTGTTAAAGCAAGGGTTTTTTGCAAGCAGGACAGCTACTGAGGGTTTTACCATTCTTACACAATACCAAGCCCATCTTAAGCTAGCTCTAAATAGCAGCTTGCTGTTAAAATTCTTAATGTTATTGTGTGTCGCAGCACTCATTTCAGCTTCGTCTCAAATCTGCGGGCTGCCTCTGTTCCTGTGCTTCCTTTTCACCATGGTTTTCTCAGCTCTTTTGGCTCCTGAGTGCAGCTGCTGCTCTTAGCAACTCCTGCACACAGCAGTCCTGTCAAGCTAGGTCTCAGTACTAGCACTATTTTCTTTTGACTGTTATTTTTTCCAAACAGATTTGGTACTCTTGGTTGTTTTGACTCTAAGCCAGCTAGTTGGACCTAGCTACCTGAATTTGCTGCTGAGTGGATTCAGACTCTGCACAGTGAATTTTGCTCTTCTCTGAACCATAAGAGACCTTCAATCTTAGCAGTCTTCACTTCCCTTTTTCATTCAAGTGAAAATATGAAGAGAGAGTAAAGGGATGCAAATGTTTCCTTTGGCTACATTTTTCAGTAGCCAGCATAGACCTCTGACTTGAAGCACTCCAACCTCTTGTTGGAGTTATTGAAATTATTTAAAATTTAACTCTTCTCAAAAAAAAAATGTTAGAAAGATCTCATATCTGTGCATATTGTCATACTGCAAGTGTTGTAGTCCCAGAGTAAGGAAACTGGAAGATATTTGCATTCTGTGAATTAGAAAAGGCAGGGTATTTGTTGGGCTGTTTGAACTCTGTTCATTATCTGTGTTGAAAGGGTATAGCATTGTTTAAAGATCACTAATATTTAAGTAGTTTCTCGTGTTGTCTGTTGGCATCAGCTGATTTTTTCTGAGCATGGTATGTTAATCTTCTCAGCACATCACTATTTGTATCTTAAGAATTACGTGTTTTATGAAAATTATCTTTTAATAAAAATAATTTACCATTTTAGAGATGAGGAATCCAATCAGTGTCTTATTTGATGCCAGTGCAAGGACTGACATCCTTTTTGATATGTTTGCAGTACGTGTTAGAGGAGATCAAAATGCTGTCATTAAATGTCCTTAACACGTGTACTTTTCTTTATGTGAAGCAGTGGTGAATTGAGGAAAGAAAAAATGAAAGATAAAATAACTAAGATTTTTCTACCCTGGCTGTTATGTGTTCTGTTCTATGATTCTGTGTTCTCCAGAAGGATTAAATGAGCTCTCTGATGCTTGTTGCATACCACAGAGCTTTGCTGTTTAGTAGCAGTCTCTGAAAAATTACTTTCCTCCACTGATGTATGCACTGCTGGTTTGTGACACAGTTCATGTGGGTAAATGGAATTACATACTACTTCCCTGATTATCCAGTGTGTTAAAAGACGTGCTGGCTCTATGAGTGTTAGATTATGACAGGGTTAAGGGTGCTCACCCTTGAAGGATCAGACCACCTTGGTGATTTGCAGTTAGCTGAAATCACCCATAGAGTAAGTCAGAATAAGGTAGAATAAAATACTTGTAGAACCCTCACTCAGTTGGTACTTTTTAGACTAGAGTCTACGGAAATAAAAATAAATTTACCTACTTAACTTAGGTCCAGAGGATTCCTTCACCCTGTGTTAGCCTGTAGCCAAGCTGATAGTTGCCTTACAGCTACACAGCTGAAGATCTGTCACTTACTGTCTCTCGAGTTGCCCAATGTTGGTCTCAGAATGAGACATGAATTTAGCAACTCATCCCATCCATTAGCACTCCAAACACTTCTTGAGGGTTGTTCAGATTCACATGCCTCAAAAGGATTTTTTAAGTATAGCTCACTGAAAAAAATGTAGTCCTGACATGTTTTTCTTAAAACCAGTCATGTTTTTGCTGCTCTGGAAATGTTCCATCTGTTTGGCACAGCTGTAACCGAAAAGTTACCAGCCTGTTGTAATGCAGCATGTCCCTTCCTGTCCTGTGGAGCAAAGGTTAAAGCCCAGGTAAATGTGTTTTCAGAGTGTGTGAGGTTTGATCAGACAGGGTTGTGCAGCTGGTTGTTCTTCACATTTGTTATTAAGCTTTGTGTTTGCCCATTGCTCTGGGTTGATGAAAGGGTGCGGGATGACTGCCCAGTTCTCTTTGAAGAATTATATTTCAACAGAATCAAGACACATGTAAACTATTTCAGCAGTGCTTACATCAGTGCTTAATTGAGATGGTTTATCCATGGTGCTAGAGTAAACAGCACCATCTGTACAGAAATCCCTGCAGCTCCCTTTGTGTTGGTGGGTGAGGATGACAACACACTGGTGCATATGGAAAGGGCATAAATACTCTATAATTCTTTTTTCTTTAGTCTCCACAGGCAAAGCCTGCTTCTCTTTTCAGTGTGTACCAGCATCCTCTCTGAGGGAAAGGAGTTGCCAGCAATGGGGGAGAAATGGGTTAGAAACTTTAGAGTGCAGAGCTCTGAAGTCACCTTATAACCATGGGACTGCACAGGACTTGTGCGCAAATGCTGTCTAATGTGATAGTACTGCCTACCACTGCCTATCACAGCATTGGCATTGAGGAGGTCCCTGACAACTGGGTTGAGGCTGTTGTGCCCATTTTTAACAGAGGTGAAGTGGAGGATACAGGGAACTGTTGGTTCATCTAACTTCCCTCAGTCTCCAAAATAATCATGGACCACTTGCTGCACATGCTTTTGGAATTCGTCTCTAGTGCACAAAGGGAAAGATTATTATGAACAACCAGTAGAGAGTCACGAGGGTAAATCATGCTTTGCCCAAGGTGGCTGCCTTCTAGGATGAAATGGCTGGTTGGGTGCACAAAGGAAGAGCCATGAATTCAATGATCAAATTCAGTGCAATTACAGCAGTCTGTGATTACATAATCATAGTCTATTATGAAACACTGTAAATTGCTACTCTGAAAGTCAACAGGCATGCTTTCAGTTAGTATTTTGCAAATTATGATGCTTGTTCATGGCAGTCTTTGTGCCATGTACCTTTTATACTGCAAGCTGACTTAAGCATCATATTGGTTCTGCAGCACAGAGGTGTGAATTACTTTTGCAGTTATCCATTTTAATCAGCATTGCAGAAATTAATTTAGTCACATTCTAATTATGCCTAATGCGTGATTATTTTGTTTAATATCCCATAGCAAAGAAGCTCAATAAATTAAGATGCAGAATGTTGAATAATGCTAATGGCATTCAAGAGATTTGCACTGCAGTGTAAAAGAATTAGACTGCCAAACAAGTTGCAAGTATTTAAAGTGAATGGCTGATAAAAAATTATTCTAAAATTGGTGTGTGCCACAACACACTTGGCTGTTTTATAACTTATAATTTGCCTTTTATCTACAGAGGTTTCAATTTTGTGTATCACCACTGTGTCATGTCTCCTGCTGCAGCTATAGATCTTTCTTCTTTTTACAATAGCTTCTTCAGCCTGACTATTTTATAACCATTTGGTAACACAATTTGTGTTTGTGCCTGATTTGTGCCTGAATTTGTGCCTGAACAAAGACTTTTCCTGGGGTACAAGGCACTTACTCCAGGAATGGTGAGAGGTCCAAGAAACACTGTTAAAAAAACTGAAAAACAACATAGCCAGCTGAGAAAGAGACACAAAGTGCAGTTTTCTTAGTATGAAGGTGGTGCCTAGAAATGTATTTCTGGAACAAGACTCTGCTGCTTAGGCTTGGAGACAGCAAATTGTACAAGAAACAGACTGTGATGTATCTTCTCAGGAGCTGGGTGCTTCCTGCAATTAAATCTCATTTCTCAGTCAGGAAAATTCATGAAGTGATGTAAAGAATCTGTGCTATCAGAAGCACAAAAGGTTGTCTGTGCTCAGGAAGAGAATGGGCCCCAGTACAGTGCTACTTGACCCAGGAGAGAACGTCCTTTCTAGAGATGCTGTCCCCATTGCAGCATCTCTCTCAATAATTAATGAGAAATTGCCTGAATATCACAGGAGTTACAACAACAACAACAAAAACTGCTTGGAAGAGGAAAATGCAGAGACTCATTTTACACAAGAGGACTTGTAGACAACGAAATAATACCAGTGTTCTTGCAATGAAGCAAGGGTCTGATTGCTGAAAGCCCATAATGAGTAAAGACAAACATTCACATTTCTCCTCTTCCCTGCTAAGTTGTGGGAGCACTGTTGTTCTGCTGTAGAAGCACTCTTTGCCCTTACAGTGAATTGACTGCAAGACCTTACCTTTATGCCTTAGGTTATTCCTAAGGCCCTTCTGCTTAGACAGAGTCCAAAAGTGGCCCCAGCTGGCTAATGTTAAACATTGAGGATATCACATGCATGGTAACATGCTAGTTGCAATCCTGGCCTTCTTTTGTCCCCACCAAACAGAATGATTTCCTCGAAAACAGAAGGCCCAAATATGGAATTCTGCCTTTCTGAGAAATTACTTGGTTTTCTATATAAATTGGGATTCAAGTCTGTATACTGTGATCACCAGTGTCAAGATCTTAAAGGGCAGCAGAAAGAAATTATGTAGTAGATAAATACAAAGATATTGCCAAAATACTAACTTGATAAAACTATGTGAAACATGTACTGATTTTTTCTCAACAGAATCCAATTAGTAAGATATACTGAATGTTTCTAGGTGTTGTCAAGACCTGAACAGATTTGTCTTTCCAAACAGAAGATTAAGGTACGAATTATTTTTTCATGAAAAGATCAATTTCTGTGAGCTCGGGCAATTTTTAAACCTAATTTATAACTATATAATTAATCTACTTTGTAAAGAAAGTAAGTACTGAAATTGTCAAACTGAAAGGAAAAAAATTCAGTGAAATATTAAGAGTGAAATAATAACATAAATTTTAATCCTAAGGTGTTGCGGTGTGTTATGGCTGCTTCCATGGCCAGCATACCCCCATGAGTGGTCGCTGCCGTCTCACCCCGGTTTCCCTG